>LNAC01000035.1:6601995-6679228 GCA_002007465.1 Ailurus styani | reverse complement strand
ACAAAATACTAGCCAATAGGATCCAGCAGCACATAAAAAGGATTATTCACCACGACCAAGTGGGATTTATTCCTGGGATGCAAGGTTGGTTTAACATTCGCAAATCAATCAATGTGATACAAGACATTAATAAAAGAAAGAACAAGAACCATATGATCCTCTCAATAGATGCTGAAAAAGCATTTGACAAAGTACAGCACCCTTTCTTAATCAAAACTCTTCATAGTGTAGGCATAGAGGGTACATACCTCAATATCATCAAAGCCATCTACGAAAAACCCACAGCGAATATCATTCTCAATGGAGAAAAACTGAGAGCTTTTCCCCTAAGGTGAGGAACACGACAGGGCTGTCCACTATCACCACTGCTATTGAACATAGTATTAGAAGTCCTAGACTCAGCAATCAGACAACAGAAAGAAATAAAAGGCCTCCAAATCAGCAAGGAAGAAGTCAAACTCTCACTTTTTGCAGATGATATGATACTCTATGTGGAAAGGACTCCACTCCAAAATTGCTAGAACTCATACAAGAATTCAGTAAAGTGTCAGGACATAAAATCGGTGCGCAGAAATAAGTTGCATTTCTATATACCAACAACAAAACAGAAGAAAGAGAAATTAAGGAGTCGATCCCATTTACAATTGCACCCAAAACCATAGACACCTAGGAATAAACCTAACCAAAGAGGCAAAGAATCTGTATTCAGAAAACTATAAAGTACTCGTGAAAGAAATTGAGGAAGACACAAAGAAATGGAAAAACATACCATGCTCATGGATTGGAAGAACAAATATTGTGAAAATGTCTATGCTACCTAGAGCAATCTACACATTTAATGCAATCCCCATCAAAATACCAGCAATTTATTTCAAATAAATGGAACAAATAATCCTAAAATTTATATGGAACCAGAAAAGATCCCGAATACCCAAAGGAGTGTTGAAAAAGAAAACCAAAGTTGGTGGCATCACAATTCCAGACTTCAAGCTATATTACAAAGCTGTCATCATCAAGACAGTATGGTACTGGCACAAAAACAGACACATAGATCAGTGGAACAGAATAGAGAGCCCAGAAATGGACCCTCAACTCTATGGTCAACTAATCTTCGACAAAGCAGGAAAGAATGTCCAGTGGGAAAAAGACAGTCTCTTCAACAAATGGTGTTGGGAAAACTGGTCAGCCACATGCAGAAAAATGAAACTCCACACAATAAAATAGACTCAAAATGGATGAAAGGCCTCAATGTGAGAAAGGAATCCATCAAAATCCTTGAAGAGAACACAAGCAGCAACCTCTTCAACCTCAGCCACAGCAACTTCTTCCTAGGAACATCACCAAAGGCAAGGGAAGCAAGGGCAAAAATGAACTATTGGGACTTCATCAAGATTAAAAGCTTTTGCACAGCAAAGGAAACAGTCAACAAAACCAAAAGACAACTGACAGAATGGGAGAAGATATTTGCAAATGACATATCAGATAAAGGGCTAGTATCCAAAATCTATAAAGAGCTTCTCAAACTCAACACCCATAAAACAAATAACCCAGTCAAGAAATGGGCAGAAGACATGAACAGACATTTCTCCAAAGAAGATAACCAGATGGCCAACAGACACATGAGAAAGTCCTCAACATCACTAGGCATCAGGGAAATACAAATCAAAACCACAGTGAGATACCACCTCACACCAGTCAGAATGGCTAAAATCAACAAGTCAGGAAACGACAGATGTTGGCGAGGTTGCGGAGAAAGGGGAACCCTCCTACACTGTTGGTGGGAATGCAAGCTGGTGCAGCCACTCTGGAAAACAGTATGGAGATTCCTCAAAAAGTTGAAAATGGAGCTACCCTACGACCCAGCAATCGCACTACTGGGTATTTATCCTAAAGACACAAAGGTAGTGATCCTCAGGGGCACGTGCACCCGAATGTTTATAGCAGCAATGTCCACAATAGCCAAACTATGGAAAGAACCTAGATGTCCATCAACAGATGAATGGATAAAGAAGATGTGGTGTATGTATATACAGGAATANCAATGTCCACAATAGCCAAACTATGAGAAGAACCTAGATGTCCATCAACAGATGAATGGATAAAGAAGATGTGGTGTATGTATATACAATGGAATACTATGCAGCCATCAAAAGAAACGAAATCTTGCCGTTTGCAACAATGTGGATGGAACTAGAGGGTATTATGCTAAGTGAAATAAGTCAATCAGAGAAAGACAATTATCATATGATCTCTCTGATATGAGGAACTTGAGGGGCAGGGTGGGGGTTGTGGGGGGTAGGAAGGGAAAAAAATGAAACAAGATGGGATCAGGAAGGAGACAAACCATAAGAGACTCTTAATCTCACGAAACAAACATGTGGAGGGTGGGAGGGTAGGGATAGGGTGGATGGGTTATGGACATTGGGGAGGGTTTGTGCTATGGTGAGTGCTGTGAAAGGTATAAGCCTGATGATTCACAGACCAGTACTCCTGGGGTAAATAATAATAAAAAAAAAGAAAGAAATTTAATTACCTCAGAAAAATTCCCACAATATAATAGTAAGTGCACAAGGGTCAATACAAAGTGCAACACAAGCTGCAAATTTTGCAAGAGAAAAATAGATATACAGAAGGTATATACTCTAACAACTCACAGTACAGGGTTAACAGGGGTTATCTGTGAAGGGCCTATAGATGAGTTTAATTTTCTTCCTACCATTGTCATAGGAAATCTCATATTTTCTCTCATGACAGTGTATTTCATTTGTAATGTTTTTGAGAGAATGTTTTTTTTAAGATTTTATTTATTTATTTGGCAGAGAGAGACACAGTGAGAGAGAGAACACAAGCAGGGGGAGTGGAAGAGGGAGAAGCAGGCTTCCCACTGAGCAGGGAGCCCAATGGGGGGCTTGATCCCAGGACCCTGGGATCATGACCTGAGCCGAAGGCAGATGAGCCACCTGGGTGCCCTGAGAATGTTCTTTATAAAAAAAAAATAGTGGGGTTTGGAGTGACTTTGGAAATGATCCCAGCAGTAGCAATGGCAATAGCAGCTCTCACTTACATAGCACCAACTGAGAGCCAGGTAGTGAAGGGAAGGCAGGCTATGAGCCCATAGTGAGCTTTGTCTCAGTAACACCATCCACACACTGTCCAGTCTCTGCCCAGGAAGGATGGTGTCCAGTGTAGAAAATCCACCGTAGCCAGAGATGTTTAGCCAACGGTCCGAAAGGATACCAGTTGGCTTTAGTAGGCACTCACATGAGCATCACACCATACTTAGATGCCAAGCACTGGGAAGAATATGGGATTTGAGGGCAGCCAGACCTGGATTCAAGTCCTATGGCATGCACTTCCTGTGTGACCTTGGGGAAGTAACTGAAGCTTTTTGAATCTCAGCTTCCTCATAGAGAGGAAGAACACCTCGCAGGGGGGTCAGCCATCATGACAGTTAAAGGCGATAGTGTGTGAAAGAGTCTCACGTAGTAGGTGCTTAGGAAATGCTTCTCTCCCCTTCCCTTCAGTGCTAGTGACTATTGCTGACTTCTTAAGATGCTCTCTCCTTTATTGTTGGTGTTACTATATGGCTTCTGGTTTTTGCATCAAAAACAAAGGATGACACCAGATAAACAAAATAGTACTCAGCTAAACTTGCCCTGTGTGCAAACCAAAAGTCACTAGTATCTGTGTGAGTGAATGAGGAATGAGAAGGTGAAGCATTGAAAGGTGAATGACAACGTGCCCCGAGAATGATGCTCTTACACCAGTTTGTCTGCTTCTGTCTTTCCAGCTTATCCACTCACCAAATGCCCTCCTCCCACCATCCTCCCCAATGCCGAAGTCGTCACAGAGAATGAAGAATTCAACATAGGTACCCCCTCCCAAACCAGCATGGACTGGGCAGGCAAGGAGGAGCCAGGTCGGGGTGGGGCTGGCCAGCAAGGTGCATCTCTCCCTCCCATCCATGGAGAGAAACAGTAGGCCAAGTGCAAGATGGCTAATGTTCTGTCAACTGAGTCTGCTCCAAAAATACAAACACTTCTTTTTAGCCATCACTAGGCAGAGGAGATAGGAAGGTAGTTTTCTTCTGTGATTCAAGTCAGTATGTTTTTGAGAAATAAATCTATGCAAGGCACTATAAAAAGTTCCTGGAATATGGAAGCTCAAGGCTGAGCTTTGAGAAGCAGGTAGAAGTTTTCTGGGTCGTTTGATTGGAGTTGACCTGATTATTTAAGTCTGAACAGAGCACAACCCACCACTGATTGACTTGCCTGGGAGTAGGTTTAAGTACTAAGGGGCGTCCCGCCCAGACTTCTCCAGGGAATCCCCATGTTGGTCTCTCTTTGGCAGGTGACATCGTCCGCTACAGGTGCCTCCCTGGCTTTACCTTAGTAGGAAATGAAATCCTGACCTGCAAACTTGGAACTTACCTGCAGTTTGAAGGACCACCCCCAATATGTGAAGGTAATTGCACAGAGCCATGCCTTTATGGGTCTCACATTCCTCCAAAACATAACCTTTATCTTACTCCTCCCTATCTTCCCAGACCCTGCCCATAAAGTCAGAGGTCATTTGGTGAATGTTTGTTTATATGAATGAACGATTGCTCTAGAGAAATCCTGTCCTACTCTTAGGTCTAGGGCTACAAATTGCCATGGTAACCACTTTTATCTCTGTCTTCCTTTTTTCTAACTAGTATTCTCTGGAAATTGCATACCAATCATTGGAAAAAAGAAGTTCTGGGACCTCAGGGAGAGGTGGGCTTGCACACCAGCCTAGCCCTGCTGGAGTGCAGATGTGCTCAAAGTCCTCTGTGCTGAACTTCATTCCAGTGTGACAGCTTGACAGAAAATGAATTGTCTTCACCAAGTGATCCCTACTAAGACCAAAAACAAACTCTCCACTCAAAAGGCATCTGACCTAGGACAAGATATTTAACTGTCCTGTGCCTCAATTTTCTCATCTGTAAAATAAAGATAATGATATTATCTTATTATCATATTATATATGCTATTTTATCATATAATTTCATGACATAGTGATATGCCGTGGACTTATTGTGAGGTTAATAATGTAAAGCACTTTAAAACTATGCCTGGCACATAGTAACTGTCCAGTGTGGATTATTATTATTGTTACTAGTACTATTACTGCTTCTGGTACTAATGCTACCAGCAAATATTTAGTAGTCTGTGGAGAAACAGGTCAGCTTATCCACCTCTTTTCATAAAGCGAGAGTAGAGATCCACAATATGGATCGTTAGTGAGAAAGAAAGAAGCCACAGTCCTAGAATTAGGCTGCCCCAATATATTGAGAAATTCATCATCTATGAGCTGAGCTGACCTACCCACATGCCAAACAACCAGCCCCCTATAAAAGTGGACTTTAGGTTTGATCCTGCTCTAGAACTTCAGCCTTAGTTTCTCATCTCTGGCTCTGTTTCCATGTCTACGTGGCTCCAGCCTTCCTGGATTTACTCCTGTCCTCAGCCTCATGCTTCCCTCTGGGACTTGGTGTTATACTTCCTTCTCAAGATGTGACCCTTCACTGGCTTTTTTATAATAACAGCTTTATTGGGATAGAATTCATGTACCATGAAACTCATCCATTTAAATCACTTCAGTGATTTCTAGTATATTCAGAGCTTTGCAGCCATTAGACAATTTTAGAAGATTTTTGTCACCTCATAATGAAACACTGGTTCCATTAGCAGTCAGCTTCCATTTCTTTCCAGCCTCCCCCCACCAAAAAATTCTAGGCAACCACCAATCTAGTTCATGTCTCTGTGAAGTTGACTATTCTGGATATTTCATATAAATACAATACTAAAAGAATTTTTTGTATGCTCAGGAAATAAAAACAAAATCTAATATTGGTAAAGAATGGAAATATCTACCACATTCATTAAGAAAAAAATGAATACAGGTAGAATGCTTCAGATGCGAAAAGTAGCAATGAGCTAAGGAATCAGTAACATAGGGTAGTAAATCTAAATACTGACCATAGTAAATTTAAAAATATACACACAACTGGACAAATAAATGGCATTGGAAGAAAGAAAAAGTAAGCTCAGGACCCTTGCTTGTTGAGAAGAAGCATTGATATTGATAACCCACCATGTTAGTTAAATATATAAATGGGAAATAAAGCTTAAATTTATGGATAGTTTTTTGAAATTATGGATAGCCATAGTATGTGTAAGTTCTAAATCCATAATCAAAAATAAAGATAAAAGAGAACGCAATTAATCCAATAGAAACATTAAAGGAGAGAAAAAATCATGGTAAACCAAAAACACAAAATAAGGTAGAAAAACTAAATGCAAATATATGTGTAACTATAGTAAGTTAACTGAATGAAACTGCTAACCAAAGGAGAGAGACTCTCAGATTAGTTAAGTAAAAAAAGTTTAATTATAGGCTTTCGATAAACTTAGACTTGAATATCTTCATCTGCCTCCCTAAAGACTAAGGCTAGAAGGGTGTCACTCATCCCTGGTATGAAACAAAACTTTGAAAAAGTAGCAAGTACTAACCTCTAAAATCTGGTGTATCAAAAATCCATCAAAAATAAATAACAGTCATAAACTCCTATGTACCTAACAATATAGGTTTGAAATATATGAGGAAAATTGACAGAATTTTAGGGAGAAAAGGACAAATACATAATTACAGTTGAAGATTTTCACACACCTCTTTCAATGACACATCAAAAATAAGTAACTACATACAATATTTGAATGATATGGTTATGTCAGTCAGTAAGTTTTTGCTACATAAAACCATGCCAAAATTTAGAGATTTTAAGCAGTAACCACTTATTTCCTACAAAAGACACAGTTTAAATATAAATACCAGATAGATTGCAAGAAAAGGAAAGAAATAGATATATCATGCAAATGGTAAACATAAGAAACATGAAGAAATTTTGGATAATACTGCAAGCAAGGAGTATTACCAGAAATAGAGAGATTTTATAATGGCAAAAGAGTTAATTCCATTACAAAGGATATATATGTTATATGCAGATGATATAAGAGCTTCAAAATACATGAAGGGAAAATGGACAGAAATAAACGTGAAAAAGAAAAGGCAAACTGCAGAATAAAAGAAGATATTCATCACACATATATTTTTTAAAAGGACTTGTATCGAGGCTATGTAAAGAACTTTAACAACTCAGTAATAAGACCGTCCAATAAAAATATGGACAAAATACCTAACTAGACACTTTATAAAATAAGATGTATGAATAGCCAATAAGTATATGAAAAGATGCTAAATCATCAAGGAGGAAATGCAAGCAGGAACATAAGCAGGAAAAATGCAATGCAACATCAAGCAGGAAAATGCAAATTTAAACCCTAATGAAATACTACTACTACACACCCACTAGAGTACCTCAAACTTAAGACTAAAAATATCAAGTGTTGACAAGAATGTGGAGCAAGTAGAATTTTTATACATTGCTGGTTGGAATGTAAAATTATATAGTCACTTTGGAAGACTGGTAGTTTCTTTCAAAGTTAAACATACACCTGCCCTACTGCCCAGCAATTATACTCCTTGTTGTTTTCCCAAGAGAAATGAAAACCCATATCCACAGAAGGACTTGTATATGAATTCCATAATAATCCCAAACTGGAAGTAGCCTAAATATTCATTAATAACAAATAGAGGGGCACCTGGGTGGCTCAGTGGGTTAAAGCCTCTGCCTTCTGCTCAGGTCATGATCTCAGGGTCCTGGGATAGAGCCCCACATCGGGCTCTCTGCTCAGTGGGGAGCCTGCTTCCCCCTCTCCCTCTGCCTGCCTCTCTGCCTACTTGTGATCTCTCTCTCTCTCTCTGTCATATAAATAAATAAATAAAATTTTTAAAAAATAATAAATTGAATGAATAAACGGATTGCTATGATTGCTACAGAACAATAAAAATAAATGAAGGAAGTAGTAATATGCAAAACACCATGGGTTGAATCTTAGAAACATTATATTTAACAAAAGAAATCAGACACAAAAATAACATGTCTGATTCCAATTGCTTAAAATTCTAATACAATCAAAACTAATCTGTTGCTATAGAAATAATATCAGTGATTTCCTAGAGCATGGGGCAGGTCATACTAATTAATTGCAGAGGGGCCTGAGAGAACATTCTGGAGTGATGAAAATAATCTATATCCTGATTACAGTAGTGGTTACACAGGTATACACATTTGCTAAAAGTCGTTAAACTACACACCTAAAATCTGTTCATTTATCATACATAAATTATATCTCAAAATTTTTGAATTTTAAAAAGAATTTAATGAGTTATAAAACAGAAAAGCAGCCTTACTGATCAATAAAAAGAAGTACCTGGAACAAAGAGTGGCAAAATAACCAACCATTAGGTAAGTTAAACAAAGGGAGAAAGCAGGAATATACAAAAATAAAAAAGGGAAAGTGGGATATAACCATTGAAGCAAAAGAAAATTTTAAATTATGAGACTATCTTGTACAAACCTATGCCAACAAATTAATAATACGAAATATTTTCTAGGAAGGTGTAATTTAATAAAATGGACCCCAGCGGGTACAAAGTTTATATTTTCCTAATTCTTTAAAAGAAATAGAGAATGTTATCAGAGGAAACCCCATCAAGACATCAAGACTGGATGGTTTCATGGAAGAATAAACTTCTAAATAAACTACTAAACCATCAAAGGCCAGACGTCTTGAGTACAACAGGGAAAGAAAAGTTTGTAAACACTAATGCCCAGATCTGATAAAGTTGCACACAAAAACGCAAACCTGCGGACCAATCTCGTTTGAGAAAGCATGCCTATTTCCCCTCAGTGGGGGAGTTTCAGTTAGAAAGGGGAAAGCTTCAAGAGCAGACCTGACAATGGCTGGAAGGTACCATGTAGCCTGGGGGAATGGAAATAGCACCACACTTCATGGACTTGTAGGTGTCAGTTTAGTGAAATCAGGAGCATTTCAAAATCAAGGCTGCTTTTCTCCATGAAGCTATTTGTTTGTCTTTCTCGTTTACAAGATAAGAAGGAAGTTAGTTCTCTTTGGAGAAGCTAGTTATTACCTTTCAAAGCTACTCAAAGTGGGGATGCCTGGCTGGCTCAGTTGGCAGAGCAAGCGACCCTTGATCTTGGAGTTGTGAGTTTGAACCCCAAGTTGGGCATAAAGATTACTTTTTTTAAAAAAGTGTGTATTGCAAAGCTATTCAAAGGCGTCCCAGATGAGTTGTGTGAATTTGGGGTCACAGCAAGCATTTTTGTCTGTTAGCCTAGACCCAGTGCTGATTAGCAAGTCCCATGTTTGTGAAGGCAGAAGGTTTGAAGGAAGCAGTGGAGATGGGTGGAGAGTAAGTGGCTAAATCTCCTCCCCAGAATGGCCTCGTCTCAGATTATGATCCAAGGATTAGCCCTTGGCTTTGCAGTTCCAGAAACTCTCCTTTATCAGTGGCCTAGAATCCAATACATTCAGGAAGCCTGTCTAAAGGCACATATATAGCAAAATCCCAATTTCTCCATTTGTAGTGATTGGGATACTTGCCACTACCGCCCAGGCCATGCCTCTTTTAAGGTCCTGAAGAAGTTGATTCAGTCCTCAGAACTTTATTGTGGCGTCCTCAACCCAAGCAAATGGAGGGGGGGTCATCCTGAAGTTTGTTTCACATAGGAGGTAGTGACAGGGCCCTGTACCCGTAGGAGAGAGCATCCCTCTGGTGTCCAGGATGTGCAGGACCCCTCGGAACCAGCATCTTCTCTCGCCTCCCTGGTGACAGACACAGGAAGTCCAATCTAGCCCCTCCAGCAACTCCTTTTCCAAGTTCTTCATTGACTGTCTTCCTTAGGGTGGCATGTTTTCTTAAGTTATCTTAATACTACTAATCAGGCCACAGCCAAGCTCTGCTGGTTCCTTCTGTTCCTGATATAATTACCATCATTATCATTATCATCTCTACAGTTTATGAAGGCACTGTGTTGCATGCTTTAGATATATTATTCCCTATAATATTATAGATATTATAATATTAATTTACAGTAATACAATATGTTATATAATACAATAGCCTTGTGAGGCAGGTGTTATCTTTCTGCATCAGAGGTGGAGATGCCATTGCACAGAGAAGAAATAATTTGTTCAAGACCACACATTAGTAAGGGACCGAGGTGGATGATAAATCCAGATGTGTTTGACTCAATGCTCCATGTACTTATGTCTGCCCAATACTCTTTTTTTTCTACAAATCAGTCCCATTTAATAGAATAACTCTTGGATTTGTGGATTTGTGGATGCCTTCTCTTGTCTGTCTGTCTGTCTGTCTGTATCATCCTCAGCTACTCCAAAGCCCACATCTGAGCTAGGAAACGATGCCCACCAACTGGCCAGAATCCTGGCAATATAGTAACACTGATACAGAATCTGGGGTCACCTCATGCCATGGAGCAGTGTAGTGATGGGCCTTGGGGTCTTGTTTGTGCTCAAATACTCATGTTCCAGTGGTTGTCTTTTGTACCAGGGAAATGTGTTGGCCCTGGTTCCATCTCCATCCCATGTACCTGATGTTTCTCTTTCTTTCTCTCTTTCTTTCTCCCAAGTGCACTGTCCAACAAATGAGCTTCTGACAGACTCCACAGGTGTGATCCTGAGTCAGAGCTACCCAGGAAGCTATCCCCAGTTCCAGACCTGCTCTTGGCTGGTGAGAGTGCAACCCGACTACAACATCTCCCTCACGGTGGAATACTTTCTTAGTGAGAAGCAGTATGATGAGTTTGAGATCTTTGATGGTAAGTCAGTCAAATGTTGAATAGTTGCTTACTGCATATGCCAGATTTGCTTCAGAACCCTCAGGATCTGTGCCATTACCTCCCCAATAGAGCTTTCCAGAGGCTCCATGCAACATCTTTCTCTACCACAGAAACCCCAATACCATGGGAGCCAGTGGATCATATGGCCCACAGGGCAAGGATGCTTTGTTGCTGCCTAGTCCTGCTACAGAACCTTTTCTTACTCCAGCTCCCATTCAACGTTGGTACCTTGAATGTCACCCAATAAATGGATCATAGCAGTATTCCCACATGAAGAGTATGCCACCTCTGAAACTCAAAGGGGTCTACCAAACATTGTGCTTCTGTCTTTGTAGTAGAAGGAAAAAGGCACACTAACTTCCTCTTTAATTTGGAGAGAATGTTTCAGCGTGTCCTCAAACCACCAGGGAAATTTCACCTGCCTCTTTATAGGACTTATCTCTTACCCTCTGGAGCCATGTGTCTTACAAAAGCATTTACACTAATTGTCCCTTCCAGCTCCTCAGAGGCAATTAATACCATGTCCTCCTAGAGAGAACCAATATGCCGTATCCTGCAGGATGTCCAGATGGTCCACATCTTTTCATACTATATTCTGACAGTGAGCAGGAGAATTAACATTGCTCTGGGGCAAGACCATGAATGTATACTGTTGTCTGTCTCATGTGAATGTAAATTGCATACGATCCTCCTTTCTGATGGATCTGGAAATAGCACATTGTTAGATCGATAACTGCATTTCATGCAACCCAGGCTGTGTTAATCTGCTCTAATGAAGAGACTACTTCTGCTATAGCTACTGCAACCGAGGGCTACCACTTGGTTAAGTTGGTACTGTGAGATGGACCTGGGCCAGGACTCCATTCATTACCAGCTCCAACCCTCAGACACTTCTTTTGTAACAGAGGGGCCATGATAGTGCTTTGGGTACCCACGTATCAGCATCAGTTCACACTCTGTAACCAAAATCTTTGGAATACCTGGACATTCCCTTTTCTCCAGCATTCAGTTGCCTGAGGAAATAGCAGTAGGTTTTTTGGGGGCAAGGGCTGGGAGAATCACAATTGTATACAATCGATGTCATTTTGTTGGGTCATTTTTCATGCGGACCCAGTCTCTCCTTTAGCCAAATTGTTCTGGAATAAGATGGAACCTGGACCAAGTCTCCAAACTGGGTGAGGGGTTGCAACTTTCCATTAGGGTCAGCTTTCCTCACTGTTTTGACTATATGTTCATGATGTTTTGTTCATATATTCATATATCAAGGGGCTTCCCATCTATCTTGCCCTTAGGAATATCATGTTCTGTGAGACATCACCATAGACCCTACAGGTTGGGCCCTCCCAGCTACCATTCCAACCTTGCTTTCTATTTTAGCTAGCCTCACTTCTGATTATGCTAGCCTCACTTCTGATTGTTAAGTGCCTTTACCTGGCTCCTATATTCTGGAATCTTCTCATCACCATCAACACTCGGAAGCCCAATTCTGTGACAGCATCTCCTTCCATCAGTTTAGGCTACTGAGCACAGCTGTTACTCAGATTGTCAATGATGCTGGTGCTTACCCCCTCCACCAGTGGGTTCCTTGTTGCTTTAGGAACTGGAGTATCCCCCAGGTCCTCCTGAGGGACATGGTCAGCTAGTGGGCATTCTGGTCTGATGTGGTAGACCTATTCTGGCATGCCACCACTCTGAGCCTTTTGACCTCTTCCTTCAAAGTTTGTCACAGCAGTTCTGATGGCTCTATTTTGTTTAATGTGGTCCACTACCTTTGCCAAGCTTCCACAAGCTGTCTCGGCAGATATCAGAACCATCACTCAGGGCTATTTCCAGGGCAATAAATCCTGTTATGGATTATTGAGCTTTATAGTCTGCCTCCCTTGAACCAGCCACCTTAAGATGCACTCCCAGTCATTAAAGGTAAGAAAAAAGAAGAGGGAGGGCTTTCTGGAAGAGCCTTTGAGAGGAATATTGAGGAACTGTGTTATGTCTGACATTGAGACAGGATGTTTGACTGTAGCTTTATTGCTATATATTCACTCAGTATATAGTTTTTCTCTATGACAAGCACTGAGCTATTTTTAGTATGCATGTGAGAAGTAGGTGGCAAAGTAGAAGTTCCCAGTTTGCAAAACAGTTTTCGCATTAACCCCCTGCTTGACCTTGGCAAGTCCCAAGATGGCAGATAGATTTCATCTCACCTGCCGACTCCTGTAGGTTGGCAGTGACTGACGTCCCGGAGCACTGCTTTAGGGCTCCGGAGGAGAGACCACCCAGCACAGTGCCTGGGGACGCAGAGAAAGGACAAAAGGACAGACCATTGCACTGACCCTGACCATCTCAGCCTAGTGTTGTCTGTTGAGGAGGAGAAATGAGAAGTGGTTACATTCAAGGTATGGAGTCAAGGTACCTAATCGCTTGCAGCTGTGCGGGTCTGTAATCCTGTGTCCTGTACTCTCTACCAGGTCCCTCCGGACAGAGTCCCCTGCTGAAGGCCCTCAGTGGGAATTACTCAGCTCCCCTGATTGTCACCAGCTCAAGCAACTCTGTGTACCTGCGCTGGTCGTCCGACCATGCCTACAACCGGAAGGGCTTTAAGATTCGATATTCGGGTGAGTAAAATGTAAGGACACATGAGAAGAGCCACAGCCCCTGAGCCCCTAAAATTGCTTACACAAAACACCCAGAGAAGCCACCTTGGTGAAGGCCCTCCATGGGGACTGACAGCCTCTCCCCTCTGAACCTCTCTCACTCCAGCTCCACGAGTGTCCCCAATGTCTCCACCTCCCCGCTTCTGCTCCTTTCCCCGCTTGAAGCTCTTCCCTCTCCTCTGCCCCTACTGCCAGCCTATCGTGTCTTTTGGATAAGTTTATTATATATCATCTGATATTGCCTCCAAGGTGATCCCATCCCTAACATTGTTGAAATGTTAATACAAGTTCATTAAAATTGAGGAACCCTAAGACATGAATCTCCAAGTGGGAAGTGTTAGACAGGCAGCAAAGGGTGGCCTATATTTTAAGTCCAAGGGCCTCTCTTCTGCTCTGCCCACCACAACTTTTGGGGAGAGGCAGACACAGAGCCACGCCAGGCAGGCGGCTGACCAGGGTGGCGGTCTACAAGGAGCACAGAAAGATCCCTGGAAATGTAAGGAGATGGCGGGGGCGGGGTAGGGGGTGGTATTTATCTGAACTCCCATCATGGGGATTACTGTTCGTGGCTGGAAAGAAAACTTGATAAGCAGCCTGGTGCCCATTTTAAAGGGGAGTGGGTCTACAAACCAGCTGGGCTCCACGAGCATGGAGGCAGAGAGGAATCACTGCAGACTGCAGACTGTGAGGCATTCCGGGGGATGAGGCTGAGGGGTGCCTAGAAGAAGGACCTTTACTACCTCAGAGTCCATGTTCTCTGCAAACTGCACCCAAATTCCCTTCCCCCTATGCACATGAGAGGAAGGATAGCTGCACGACCCCCAGGGGCAGTGATCAGCTCTGTAACAAACTAGCCGAAGGATTATTAGGCAAGTCACTCACCCTCTCCAGGCTTCAGTGTCCTGGGATGAAAGAGAAACCTTACAGCCACTGTCAGGGAGGTTCAGGCAGCTTCTGGGGGGTTCCTGGCAGCTGCTGTCACCAGAGAGATACAGCAGTGTCGGTCGCTGCACTAGGAATTAAAAGCCACGAGGAGTTACCCTTTCCTTGATGTTTTGAAAGACTGATCACGTTTGGGGGTAATGAGTCAGTCGTAACTGGAATACCCATTCACAGAAAGTTGATTCATTACATGGTGAAACCATTAGAACTTAATGAAAATACTGTAGACTTATGTACTTTGCCCATTCATTGGTCACTATGACTCAGGATATTTATAACTGAGACTCTTGTTCTGACTGAGGTAAACACATAGGTAGATCGACACAGGGGGCAAAGCAGGAGCCAGGAAACTTGTCCAGCATGGAAGGGAGGTCTTTAAAACACCGTTTCACCAGCAGAGGGATGGGATTGCCAAATAAAAGGCCGGAGGACCTCACCTTGGGGTCTTCATCCTCCCCTGTCGCATGCCTGCCTGGCAGACCGAGCCGGGGACTCTTCGAGCCAACAGAAGTACATGGTCAAAGTGTTCTTCCGGTCACCCCCATTCCTGGCCTCACACAATATCCCCTGGGAATCCCCGGCAGGAGTCTTTAGGGTCAGCCCCCTGAGGCTGGGATTCTTGCCTGTGTTCTTCACTGTGGTATTCCCAGCACTTAGAACACCACTTGGCACTTAATAAACCCTCCACATCTATTTGTCCAATAAATGAATGAAATCAGCTGAAGCCATACACCAAGGGGGAAATAGGACTATGGATGTGTCCTGCATTGCCACACTCCCTCTCCCCTGACCCCCTACAACAGAAAGGAGAAGGGCCATTTACCGAGCACCAAGTGCCCTTCAAGAGGCTGGGGACTTTACACAGTCCCATTTAAATTGTCCAAAAACCTATGAGGTGGGTATTTCCCATCTGGACACACAGGGGAGGAAAGGGGACCTCAAAGAGCTTCAGGGCTATGTCCCATGTCACAGACCTGGAAAGGTCAGATCCAGGACCCCAGAGTCCACACCCCTGCAGTCACACTCTTGTGGAGCCAGGCCCCACCGCCCTCCCCCACCTCCAGGGCCCCAGGTCTAGTTCCTGCGCCTCTTTGGGAGCTGATGGGTTTCAAAAGCCTGAGCTCAGCGGCTTGAGCAGCACTGCATCCGGGCCACGAAGGGGATCCAGGGCTTCATGGCTTTTTCTCTTCTTTCCTTTTCTTTGGCTTTTACTACACTGATCGGCCATTTTTTCAATATCAACCACTCAGACCTCCCTAAATGCCAGTGAACCCGGCAGTAGCAGAGACAAGGAAGTGGGGCGGGGAGGGGGAGAAAGGAGCTGGGGCATGCAGGAAAGCGCACATCCGTCTTCCTCTTGCGTGTGGTCCCCTGAGCCTCATCTTGTCGTCCAGCTTCCTACTGCAGCCTACCCAGGGCTCCGCTCCATGGCTTCCTTCTGGGCCAGCCCAGCACCCAGCCCGGAGGCTCCATCCACTTTGGCTGCAACGCCGGCTACCGCTTGGTGGGACACAGCATGGCCATTTGTACCCGGCACCCCCAGGGCTACTACCTGTGGAGCGAGGCCATTCCTCTCTGTCAAGGTGAGGAGCATGTGGAAAGAGGGTGACAAGTGGCTTGGATCCTCCTCACCTCTTGGGCTCATCCCAGGACCGATCACTTCCAAATGCGGGTGTCCTCATCGATCATTCATTCATTCTTTCAGTGAACATATACTGAGGATCCGTAATTTCTCAAGCCCTGGGGATATACATATGCATAAAACAGTCTCAGTGTTTTCAGAGCAAGGAGGGGGATGGATATGTAGCCACATAAATGCAAAATGGCAGAGGAAGGAAGTGCTGTATCAGGAGTACAAACAGTGTTGTGGGAGCCCAGAGGTAAGATGGGACCTACTTCCTCCCGAACTTGCTCCCGGACAGCTAGGGAGGGCTCCCCTCTTCTGGGTTTGGGCTCATAGAACAAGTGGGGTTTGGGGCCAGGCATTGGCAAGGAAAGCATTCTAGGCAACAGCAAGAGCATTTGCAGAACCACGGACTGGAGAGACATCACAAAATATGCAGAGCAGCTTGTGCTGTGGAAGCACTAGGTCAGAGGAGGTGGGGGGGGAGGGGGGCGAGGTGACCCGGAAGCAACAGAGGCTCACCATACTCATTGCCCGCAATCAAGCCCGTGATCTGTACCAGGTGTTTGCATGCATTGCCCTTCATAATTGATGGAATTTGTTTTCTCTTAAAGTAATATAATTCAGACAAGAGATCTGGGGGGAAAAGAAAGCTATAGATAATGCAAAGGGTTGCTGCAGGGGAGGTGGGCAGGGCAGGGGTGGGAGGTTGCATGGGTTCAATGGGTGATGGGGATTAAGGAGGGCAGACGTTGTGATGAGCCCCAGGTGTTGCATGTAAGTGATGAATCAGTAAATCCTACACCTGAAACTAATATTACACTGTATGTTGACCAACTGGAATTTAAATAAAAACTTGGCAGAAGAAAGTGACCTATAATCCCATCAACTGAGATCACTGTGTAACATTTCAGCACATTTCCTTTGATCTTGTATGTATTGTTTATAAAAATGGCATCCTCGGTGTACAAAGCTCTTAATATTTTCTTAACATCTGTCACATAATTAAATACACTTCCTCGTCACTATTTCCAGTGGTGGCATGGTGTTACGGAAAAACTGGCACGTGTTTAAGTATCGTCCTGTTGTTGGTCATTTGAATTTTTCTAATTTATGTTCCTGTAAACAGTGCTGCTGTTAAGATCTTTATAATTCCATCATTATGAACATCCATATTTATTTCTTAAAATAAGTTCCCAGAAATGAGATTGTTGAACCATAATCTAGGCAAAATCTACAGCTTTTGACAGTCACTGCACTCGAGGACATTTGCCTTCACTTAACTTCCACCAGCACGTGAAAGTCATCTTTTCTCCCACATTCACAACATTGTGTACTGCATTAAAAAAAAAAAAAAAAAGTAAAGGAGAACTTTGCTAATGATACCGACGAAAGCAGGAAATCACTGATGTTTGATTTTTTTGTTCTCTGATTCCTAGCATGGTGACAGACTATTTAGTGACATGTGTCATCTCTGACCCTCTCGCCTCTGCCTGATCTTCCTCAAACAATGTGTCATTAGCATTCTGTTTGATGCCCTAAGGTCCCAGAGAACACACTGATCACAAATGGCAAATGTCATTTGGCTTTGGTCTCTGTGTCTCTAACTGTATCAACACAGACAAGTCTTTCTTCTGAAGCACTAGTTGGAAAATTCCATGCATCTCATCTCTCTTCTTTTGTAACTTCCCAAAACTAAGCCCCTCCAGGCTTTTTTGTACTCATCCCCATACTACTTTGTACCCAGTCCCAGCCCCAAGCTTCCCAGTGATGCCATTGTACTCAGCCATCCCCCTGAGCTCTCTGGAATCCCAATTCCATGGCCAACCAGCATACACCCTTGGTCACTACCTTGGTCACTGTCTTCACTTCCTCCCTCCACAGAGACTGGCTGTCCTCTAAGAACATGAATGCTGGGGCTCTTTCAAGTAGAGGGTCCCCACAACCCAGAGCCAAGAAGGGCCTGGCATTCTTCCAATTCCATATTGCTTCTTCCAAACCATGACTTTCCACTAATACATCTATCTCATTAGAGATCTTATGCCTTCTAATGCTTTTGCTCTCATTCCCAACCCATTCTTTAACTACATATTCTCTCCCTCAGAGATTTCATTCCACCACCAGCTTCCTCTGTCCCTTCCTCTCCTACTTGGATTCTGTCCCTTCCTCTTGGATTCTCTCCCTTCCTCTCCTACCCACAAGAAGTGCCCTTCTTACCTAACAGTTTAGGGACTATTTTGGTGTGGAGATCAGGAGACAGGATTTTAGTGTCTCAGACTAGGAAGTTACCCTCTGTCCTCTTATCCAAACGGGAAGAGCTTGGCCAAGAGCAGTGAGAAGTGACTGCGGTCCACTTCCTTCACCTGCTGTCTCAGACTGGGAAGGCACCCTCTGTCCTCTTATCTGCATGGGAAGAACTGGGCCAAGAGCAGTGAGAAGTGACTGCGGTCCACTTCCTTCACCTGCTGTCTCCAGATTGACCCCTCATGCAAAATATCAGTAGGGATGTAAATATTTCTTCAAAGAAAGTTCAAGGAAGCAAGGCAGTCCGTTGATCACAATTTGACTACCCTAACACCACCAAAGGAGCTTACAGTCTTGCCGCTTAGGCATTGAAAGAGCATCATATTCAAATGCTCCTCATGTCTTCATTCCACATTTTCTCCTCAGTTCCTCCTTATCTACTCATTCCTTCTCTTTTCCAGTCTTTGAAACCTCCTTCCATCTTGATATCCCAATCCCTGTCCCTCTGAGTAGTCCATAATGAAGCCCTGGCCCTGTGTCTCTTCTGAGTTCTAGTAGCATCGAGGATCATTGTTGGCCAATGTGGATGGGGACTTCCTCTGCTTGAGCTGGCTCTGAATGAGGGAGGTCTGAACTCTAGATGACTTACAGAGATGGGGGTGGATGAGTGACAACAGTGGGTACCCTGATTAATTCCCCTTCATCTATACTAGCTCCTGAACTGTCAGGGGACAAACATGGTTTGTATTAATTTCTTTCAAAGACAACCCAAACTACTCCTACCTAAGTAATACGTGTTCCTCCAATAAACATAGTGTTAACCCCACTCCTTATAATGACCATGGCCATGTGCTGCATACCTGTGTCTCCCGAGCTGTCACCTTGAAATTCCTTTTCCTTGTACCTTTGTTAGCATTACCACTTTCTATATTTTTATATCCCATATCATACCCTTTCTTGGTTTTATACCCTTATTGATGGAGCATAACCTTAAGTAAATTCCTCATAAAGGGTTAACAGAGAAGGAAATTCTCCAAGTCTTTAAATGTCTGCAAATATCTTTACTTTTGCCCTCATATATGCTTGGTAGATTGACCAAGTAAAATTCTAGGTTACAGATCACTTCCTTCAGAAATTTGTTCGATTATCTTTAGACATCCATTGCTGCTGATGGGAAGTGTGATGCCAGCCTGATTCTCGTTTCTTCACAGGGATGTCCTATTTTTTTCTCTCTCTGGGAACTTGTAGGAACTTGTCTTTCATCTTCTGAAATTCCATGATGATGTATCTAAGAATGGTTCTCTTTGCATCCATTCGACTCCCTTTCAATCTGAAGACTTGTGTCTTTCCAGCTCTGGGAAATTCTCATCTGTGATCTCTGTTCTCTCTGGAAATCTGACCTGTTGGACGCTGGACCTCCTGGATCTTGACTTCCTGTGTTTTCAGTCCTTTTTCTCATTTTCAGCTTCTGTCTTTTTGGTCTATATTCTGGGAAATTCCCTTTACTTTTAATCCCTAGCCTTTCTATCTTAATACTTATTTTAGCTATCATATTTTTAACTTAAGAGAGATTTTTCTTGTTCTGTTGTTCTTTTTTCAAGGCCCTTTGTTCTCATTTCATGAATACAATATGTCACCCTGACTTTCTCAACATACTGCCAATCAAAAGCTTAAAGCTTATGTATCTATTTCGAGTTAGCTCTGTTTTCAAAAAGAGAACTTTATTTCTATTTGTTTATCCTTCTAATCTCATCTTTGTTTACGGCTCTCATGCTACTGATTGACTTCATATGTACAGTGATCCCTGATTAATCCCATTTTAAAGGAAAGGCGAGGCTGATTTTTCCAGGTGGCAGATGTGGGTTACCTTTGTTGTGATTATCTACAGGTGTCTTTGCCCACTAGGTTTCCCACGTGAATAAGAAGTTGAGTTGAGTATGTAGCAGAGTTGAGCAGGCAGAGGGGCAGTCTTTAGGCTGAGAGCTCTTAAATCCTAGAATTAGAAGAACTTTTCGAGATGCCATCTCACTCACACCTGAGCAGCCCTGATTCTCTCAAGGGATTTCCTATTTTTTTTCCTGAAGTGGGAAAGAAAACCCTCTCTCTTTTATTTGGGGAATAGATGCCTGGATGCCTCTACACTGTATTTGTAGGAAAGGATGGAGGAGAACTGCTCTCACGCTACAGCTCCCTCGTATATTTCAAGCTGCAACTTCTCAGCTCCACTTAATCTATCAACACACTTCAATCTGCATTCCATCTTCCAAAGTTTTTTTGAAGTTTCCTCTGCTGCTGATCCTCCCATTTTGTTTATTGTTACGAGGCATTTCCACTTTACTGGTCTTTACTGTAATTTCATTAGGGCCCTAGGGGAGAAGAAAGATTAAAAAATGTTCTCAGAATACCATCTTGAACCAAACATGCTCATAGTATCTTTTTCTCTTTGCTAGCTCTTTCCTGTGGGCTTCCTGAGGCCCCCAAGAATGGAATGGTGTTTGGCAAAGAGTACACAGTGGGGACCAAGGCTGTGTACAGCTGCAGCGAAGGCTACCACCTCCAGGCAGGTGCCGAGGCCACAGCAGAGTGTCTGGAGACAGGCCTTTGGAGCAACCACAATGTCCCCCCACAGTGTGTCCGTGAGTCCTTGGGCAGTGGAACTGGGTATAAGGAGGGGCTGGGTATGCTGCTGAAAAGATTCCTCCAAGGAGTGAGCTAAAACCCGGTAATGAGAAAAAAAGCAAGTACATGGAGGTTGGGAATTCGGGAAACAGACGGGTGAATAGTGTCATCTACCAAGTTGGGCTTCCATTTGAAATTGCTCTCAAAGCACTGATACACCTTTGCACCCTGAGATGTTTCAATAAACCATCACAGAACTTAGGAATAAGTTCCTTTTTGAAGGAAAACCTACCAGAACATTTGCACAAATATCCTTTGGTCACAAAAGTCTAAAATGTTGTATATGCAACTGATGAGTTACTGAGCACTCCATCTGAAACTAATGATGTACTACTATATATTGGCTAATTGAATTTAAAGGGAAAAAGACGTTAGTTGGGGAAAAAAAAAACCCTCTAAAATGACAGGTATAGTTCAGCTTTAAGGCCAGAGTCACAAACTTGCAGCCTATGGGGCCATATCAAGTCTGAAAACATAACATTTTGTACTTTTGATTTGTTTTGTTTTGTTTCTTTGGCCTCTGGTATGCTTTATGAAATTTCTGAATTGCTTCCCAACATTTTAAAATTGGGAGAGTTTACATAAAAATCCATATTTCTAGCTTCAGTTGAAAAATAAAGATCTGGCCAAAGAGAAATTACAAGGTTCACATCTAACAATCAGCACTGATTACCACCTCCCCTTTTTTATTCTTTTTTTTCTTTCTTTTTTTTTTTTTGGTGGCTCTTCCCACCCCAGTTTGCTTCATGCCCCCATCCCCAGCCCACTTCATTCATTTAACAAACCTGCCTGATGACTCAAGATTCTTATTGTTAAGTAAGAATAATTCTTATTCTTAAGCAAGAATATTCTTATTCTTACTGCATTAGTCTCCCAGGTCCCAGCTCTGGACTCTTTCCAGTGTCTTCCATAATTAGTTAATTAATTAATTAATCCTCCTCGCTGCTCCTTGCCCCCCAGCTGTGACCTGTCCTGATGTCAGCAGCATCAGCGTGGAGCACGGCCGATGGAGGCTCATCTTTGAGACGCAGTACCAGTTCCAGGCCCAGCTGATGCTCATATGTGACCCTGGTTACTACTACACTGGCCAAAGGGTCATCCGCTGTCAGGCCAACGGCAAGTGGAGCCTCGGGAACTCCATGCCCACCTGCCAAAGTAAGTCCAGGACGGGAGGGCGGGCAAGTTCCTCACAGTGCCTCCCACCTGAGCTATACTGCACATGGGGAAGGAGGGAGGAGGGGTGTCACCAGGGATGGCAGTGTTCCTCTTTTTGAACACTCACCTACTATCAGGAGCTAGGGAGATGCCTTCATCTTATCTTATTAACAAGTTGCTTTGGGGGGTGCCTCGGGTGGCTCAGTCGGTTAAGCATCTGCCTTCAGCTCAGGTCATGATCCTGGGGTCCTGGGATCAAGTCCCACATCAGGCTGTCTGCTCAGCAGGGATTCTGCTTCTCCCTCTCCCTCTGCTGCTCCCTCTGCTCTTCTCTCTCTCTTTCTCTGTCAAATAAATAAATAAAATCTTAAAAAAAAAAAACCCTGCTTTTGTCCAGGTGAGTATCCCCTCATTCATGTGTTGAACATTCATGCCAGGTATTACGGCAGTATAAAGATAAAAGGCTGTGGTTCCCACCCCAAAGAAGCTTGTAGTCTGCTGGAGAGGCAGACCAAATAAGAAAGCAGTGATAATGGGGTGTGACAAGAGCTGTAATGGGATCGTGTACAACACAAGGGGTAGGCACCTAAGTGTCTGCCTCTCCTGTGTTATTGTTTTTGTTTCTTCAAGATAGTTTCCAAGGTCAAGGTCCCTGGGAAGTAGCTCTGAAACAGATTTATTAGGGAGTACCTTAAGCTCCCCACCATCTTGTGTAAGGGAAGGGGGAGAGGAAGCAGTACTGGGAAGATGGCACCATTGATCTCTGACACAGTATCATTGCGGCCCTCCACTGACCCCATGGGGCACTCTGAAGCTGGGATGGTCCTTCATAACTGCCCCAGGTTGGAGCTAGAAGCCTTTATATCTGCATACTGACCAAACACTGGGTACAGAATATCCCAGGAGGAAGCATGATCCAGATGGGAGGACTCTCCAGCCAAAGCTGTCTGAAGAGGGTGAGCAGCTGAGGGTCGTTTGCCAGCAACTGGGGAAAAAAGTCCTCCTATCCTGAATGGGGGTCTGAGTGGCCCATCACAGCACCCACTACAATGGGATAGACTCATGATATTAATCAGCACAGATGTGACAGAGGAGGTGGGTGTTTGTAATGGGGTAGAAGGAAATAACATGTCAGTGAGGAGTGGAAAGTTTGAGACTGGATGGGAGAAGTGATATCCTCCCTACTATGATTTAAGTCACTATTCATGCATCCAAGTTTAGACCCCGCCATGAAATGTAACCGTGTGTATGGCAGAGCAGAAGTCATGGGCATGTAACAGCTTCATCACAATGGAGGCTCTCACACCTGAGTGCAGCCTTGGCCATTGGGCCTCACCTCCCAGGCCAGCCAGTGGTTATATGCAGGGCTCTGTTGGGAAGGAGTGGGAGGTGGCCGCTGCTCCCAGCAGAAAGGACAATGGACTCAATGGGCAGTGTCTGCTCTGGACACCCAGCGCACCACAGAATCTCCACCTCTAAGTGTGGTGGTTCCTAACCAGGGTACCACCTGAACCGCCTGATGAGCTTTTCTTAAAAATGGACATGCCTGGGCCTTATCTCAAGAGATCGTGGGTCATAGGTCCAGAGTACAGCCTGAGCATTTTGAAAGCTCCTTGGCTCCTTCTGGCAATACTTCCAGTCGAGAATCACTGCTCCAGTGTAACACCATGCAAGTCACTCTCATGCCCCCACATTCTGCTCATGAGTCCCAGTAAAGTTAAACAGGTCCTATTTTTGAGATTATTCTTGCTACTCAGAAGCAGCATGTGTCCCTCCTCTTGGGGCTAGCTTTTCACTAAGCACTTTGTGATCATTTTAGTCATCTCCTGTGGAGAGCTCCCCATCCCGCCCAGCGGGCACCGCATTGGAACACTGTCCGTCTACGGGGCGACGGCCATCTTCTCCTGCAATTCTGGCTACACGCTGGTGGGCTCCAGGGTGCGGGAGTGCATGGCCAATGGGCTCTGGAGTGGCTCCGAAGTTCGCTGCCTTGGTGAGTGACCTCCCCAGACCTGTCCTGACCATGCTTCCCTCCGTAAGACAAGTTAGAGCTTTCTAAAGCTGTATCCCAGTCTTCAAACAGCATCATTTTGTCTATGGCATAAAATGCTTAAGCCAAACACCAGCTCTTGGGCATCCGCCATGACTAAGCCCTTGAACTTTCTTCTCTTGGGGCACCCAAGAGGATGAGAAGAACTTCAAGTCTGATGAGACAAAGATTTATTTATACATATACACTCACACACTTGTACATATGTATAGAAGGAATGTAGACATACATATATACATATATACATACATATACATATGTAATGTGTGTGTACATGTGTATTACATATGTATGTATATAATAAGCAAATGACAAAAGCACAAAAACAACCTGGCTTACAAAAGACAGAATTATCATTTCCCCCATGGCCAATGCATTCCCTACCAAACCTTAGATTCAAAGGAATTCTCTCCTCTCACTTCTTTCTTGGATCTCTAAAGTCCAAAAGGAGGGTCCCAGCTACACAGACCCAACAGTGTAGATTGGAGAATGGTCTGTTCCAGAATGAACAGTGCTGCCCTCCCACTGCGCCAGGCCCCTGTTAAGGATACAGTCATGAGTTATTTCCACACAGAGCCAAGAATACCAGTGGAAATGGTAGGAATATACTCTACCCAAACCCCATTCAATAAAGTAACTCACCTAGGTTACACTCTCTGTGTCTCCTGCCACTCGAGGAGGAAGGATGGATTTAACCAAACCACCTGTTTGCACACAGTTATTTTCGATTCCACTAGGCTTTGACGTGGACCACTAGGCCTTAATGTAGACCAAGATGCCCTCCACAGAGTAGATGCCCCATTGATGCTGGTTGATGGAAAAAAAAAAGAGGGAGACAATCCCAGAGGCAGGGAGGTGACGTGATCATTTCTAACCCATAGACAGACACAGAAACTACATCCCAGAGATGGATGGCCTTTTGGGATTCAACCTTGGGATTTGGGCTTGCCACTTCCATCATGTCTAGGATCCCTGAAGCCATTCCTGGGTGGCTATTCCTGGATGGCTATCCTGGATGGGTGGCTGGGTCCTTGGTCCTTTTCCTCAGCATCCCCAACTCCCCCACCCTGACCAAGCCCCCACTCCTGGTCTAGAAGCTCCTCCTCGATTTACACTCTTTCCTCATCTCCCACCAAAGCTGGGCACTGTGGGACCCCTGAGCCCATTGTCAATGGACACATCAATGGGGAGAACTACAGCTACCGGGGCAGTGTGGTGTACCAGTGTGACGCCGGCTTCCGCCTGATCGGCATGTCCGTGCGCATCTGCCAGCAGGATCATCTCTGGTCGGGCAAGACCCCTTTCTGTGTGCGTAAGTATGTTATCCACTCTCCCTAGTCACGGGCTCAGACTCAACATGGACTTGCTCCCTTGTGCTCTTGATTAGGTTCACTGGAGGTTTTGTATGTTTCGTTAATTTTTTCTGAAAGACGCATCATTGCATCTCGTTTTCACTTTTTGGCATCCTTCATTACTGCTTTTGCCTTCACCGTCACCCTCCTTGGGATTCCCTTTGGTTAACTTGTTTGTTCATTTCTAGTTTTTGAGTTGGGAATGCAATTCATTTATTTTCACTTTTTTACTGTTGTTTGGTATAAGAGCTTAAGGTTGTGAAATGTCTTCCAATAACTGCTCTATGTGAATCCTAAAGTTTGTAATAATTAATGCTTATTTGTTTATTAGAAATTATGTAATTTGGTTATAAATTTCTTCTTTCACCAAGAAGTTTTTTAATAGTTATGTCCTTTTAATTTCTAGGCAGAAGGGCCATTCTATTTTTATTTTGTCATTCATTTCTAATAGTATCACACTATGTATAATATTTCTATCTCATGGAATTTATCAATGCTCTCTTGACCTCTTCATATTTGATCAGTTGTTCTGAATGTTCCATGGGCATTTCAGAAGAAAGGGGATTAGGGTATAAAGTTCTGTATATAATCGTAAGATGTGCCTTGATTATGTCGTCTGTGCCTTCTATATGCTTACTGACTTTTTGTCCACTTGACCTGTTTTGCCCTGAGAGGTGTGTCTTAAAGCTTTCTATTCTTAGTGTCCTACTATCTATTTTTCTTTGCATTTCCTATAGTTTCTGCTACATAAAGGTAGTTTCTGTGTTATTTGGCACATGCTTGTTCCAAACTATTATATCTACATTGCAAATTGTGATTTTAGCCTTTAAAATGTCTTCTTTGTTGCTCTTAGTATTTTGTAGCTTGACTGGCCCTGGACCTGATATTAGGCTTACAACCAGCCCCTACTTTTGTCCTTTTTCCATTTGCATGGTATACTTTGAACCATCCCTGTATTTTACCCTTTCCAACTCTTGTATACCACAGAGAGTTGGCCCTTGCCTTGTGAGACCATTTGAAACATTTCTCTTTTAATCGATTACTTATACTCATTCACATATATCTCTACAGCTTATATGCTTGATCTTACGTCTGTCATATGTACCTGTCTTACATAACTGTTATGGGCAAGATATCACACTAGGCTATTTCTTTCTCTGTGTGATGGGTTTTTTTTTTAAGATTTTATTTGTTAATTTGACAGAGAGAGAGAGCGCACAAGCAGAGGGAGCAGCAGAGGGAAGGGGGGCGTGAGCGGGGTGGGGGGCAGAGGGAGAGGGAGAAGCAGGTTCCCCACTGAGCAGGGAGCCCTACCCATGTGGGGCTTGATCCCAGGACCTGGGGATCATGACCTGACCTGAAGGCAGACACTTAACCAGCTGAGCCACCCAGATGCCCCTGTGTGATGTTTTCCTTACTTTTTTTTTTCCATTTCTCTTGGTATTTAGGAAATTTTGTAGAGTTTTGTGCCCCTTCCCTATAGTCAGTGCACTGACATATTAGGATTTTTTTCAGTTTATTCACATTTAAGATGGACCTTCTCTTGCCAACAGTGACTTCAGATCAATATTGGGCCACTCCCTGCCCTGCTCTTCCCTTTTCCCTACAGTCTTGCTCTCCACAAAGGCTCGTGGCAGAAGCATGAGCAGCAGCTCTGCCCGAGTGTCATGTTTGTTTTTCAACTTACACATAATGTAAAGTTTATAGCATTCTCTGTTTTGGTTATGCTGCAGGCCTGGGCTTTCTATAGTTTTATTTGTTCTTCTTGTTAATCTGCATTTTTTTTATTAAGATGACCACCATTATTCTCAGTTGCCTGGAAGTAATTTGGAAAATTCTTCACTTTTTAAAGTTCCCCAAAGTGAGTTCTTATGTAACATGCAGGGTTGCTTTTGTTGTTTAATTTTTATAAGGCAGGTTTTTGTTTGTAATTCTTCTTCTTCATCTGGTTCTTCATAGATGAGATGGGGCAATAAAATAATGAGACACATTGAATAAACAATGCATGAAAAATTAGTCTTAATAGCTGCTTCAGTATTAGGTTTACACAAAGCAAGACCCATCTATATTCAGTCACTCTTCCAGATGGGCCTGAACAAAACATTTGATTTTATCCAGAAGATGCAAATTTAGATGCCTCCAAGTAATTGGCACAGAATATGCATGTGGAGATTCAGGTTATAAATAATAGGGAATGCTGGGGTCTGAAAGTAAGTGGAAAATGTCTGCCTAAGCCTAAAGATGTTTGGTTTTAAAGCCAGCACTCATGGAAAGCAGGGTGGTAAAGCATCTGGACACTTGGCCCCAGACCACAGTTGCCCCGGGTCTACCCAGACCTCCCACCACCAATCACGTGGCTCTGTGACTTCAGATGGTTAGTTGACCTGCCTAAGTCTGTTTCCTCCTCTCCAAAAACCAGAAACTTCAGAGTATGATGAGGATTAAATAAATGCTCTTTCGGACCCAAAGTAGTCCAAACAGGGCCTGAGAGGGGCGTGAGGCAGATGCTCTTGCTGTAGTCATGATGGTGGTGGCATCAATGCTGGCACATGACAGAACCCAGGACCTCTTGGACCAAGCCCCATTGTCTCCCAGAGCCCAGAGCTGTGGGGGGCTTCTGGAGGAGGAAGGCAGGAGGGAAAGAGCAAGCACTTATAAGTGACGACCCTGTGGTCAGTGCTGTGTGAGCCATCACCACAGGTCAATCCAGGGTTTCCACAGCCGTCACTCTCAGAACTTCCCGGCAATCCCACCTCTTCTCCGGTGGCTCTCCTGCCCATTCCCACACATTCGGCCTGATTTCACCTCTTTCCTGAAGACCCACCCTCCACCTCCTCCACCTGCCTTCTCAGCAGCGGCTCAGGCACATAGCGAACACAGCCTGGAGTCACAGACACTGGGTTGAGAGCTAGGCGAGCCCCCTAGAAACTGTGCCCGTGAACGAGACTCCCGGCTGCTGAAGATGACGGTGGTGCCTGCCTCTCAGGGTGGTGGGGATTCCAGGAAATACTGCAGATGGACCCCAGTGATGATCAGCTGATTAGATTCCTCACTCTGTTTTGCAGAGATGAGGGAAGCCATCAGACAATAACTCTTTCTAGCTCCTGCTTCCCACCCACACGTCTGTCCTTCTCCTCTCTCTCCCATCTAGTAGAACAGTCTCTCTGGCCACGCCCATGGTTGTGCCCTCCCTCTATCCCTGGATCTCCTCCCTCCTGCCTCCCTAGTGACCCTAATCTACTTTTAACTCTCTCCTCCGTACTGCTTACCTTTCCTTTCTGTCAATTTGCCTCAAGCCCCAGGGAAGCACTCAAGCCTTACGAAGACCTCAATTTTCCTTCCTACTGGAGTGTTCTCCACCTCTTCTTTGCAGCCTGTAGCAGCCAGGGTCCCCAGAAAAACAGAGCTCTCTGGAGTATCCGACATTTCTTGAGGCTCTCCCTGTGGCTTCACCCCCACCATCAAGTTTTCTTTTCCTACCTTGCTGACCACACCTCCATTTCCCTTGCAGGCGCTTTGGTGACCTGGCCTTCAAAAGGCAGCGCCCCCAAAGGTTTTACTACTCAGCACACTTCCCTCACTGGACACCAGTGGTTTTTAGCCTTTGGGGAGGGGGCTTATGACCCTCTGTGAACCTGTGAGAGCAACGGACCCTCTCCCAAGCACCCTGCCTCCGGCCAGCATCTCGCGTGTCATTTCTGGGGGTTCACAGACCCTGTAAAGCTTATCTCCACCTCCCACCACCTTGCTGACCTGGCAGGGTCCTCGGCATCCATGAGACCCAGCTGAGAGGGCATGCTCCTTCCTCCGGGAACCCCCTCAACCCTCTGTCTCCCTGTGGAGGGTAGACGCCGCTGTTGCGTGCGTGCGCCTGTCCCACGCGAGCATGCTGTCCTGTATGTACCAGTCTGCTTCCCCGACCGCTCTTCCTCTGGACTGTGAAGTGAGCTCCCCGATGGCATAGACCATCTCCCATCCCTCCTTGTGTATCATCAGGGCACAGCAGGGTACCTAGCGCAGAGAAGAAACTCAGCAAGATCGAATGAGAAGTCAATGTAGGAATCTATTTTCAAAAAAAATTGTGCTCACGAAATCCAAAACCCTTACTTTAGAGATAGAAAGGGAGCCCAGAGTGAATTGTCTGAAGTAAGGAAAGGGCAGTGCCGAGTGCTAAGTCCTGGTCTGCTGGCCCCCATAGCCTGTTCTCGTCCTAGTGCATGAGGCAGTCTTGAACCCCCACAGTCTGCTAGCCATGTGTGTCCCGCTCTGCCCAGTTCTGTCTGCTAGAGTCAGGGATGCTACTGTTGGGATTTACACAAGAGAACGGACCCAGACAGATACCAGAGTCGGCCACAGCAAAAACTGGGCTCCGTCTGCTCTTGCCCTGCCATCCCCATTCACATGATCTGGGTTTGGGGTGGGCTCTTTGTGGACCCAGTTGTTGGGGTAAGTAAACATTCCTCATGGTCTCAGCCTCAAGATCCAGAACCAAGGGAAAGGCCTGGCAAAAGCATCACCTGACAGTTCAATCTAAAGAGACCGGGATACCAGGCAGGTGCTCTAGAGAATTAAGTTCTAAGGAGCAAATCAGAAGGCCTGTCATCCGTCCGTCCGTGCCCTCACACCTTCCTTCACTCGGCAGATATTGGTCAGGCTCTTCCTACATGTCAGGCCCTGGTACAGACCCCAGAGATGTAGCAAGGAATGAACCGAAGACCCTGCCCTCATGCAACTTGCCCTCAGGTGGAGGGAGCTAAGGAACGAACAAATGGTGAACTGTATGTGGAGTGTGTCAGTTACTGTGGAGAAAAGTGGAGAAGCCACGGGGCCTGGGCAGTGCTGGGGAGGTTGTTTATTGGGTCAGAAGGGGCGGCCTCACAGATACGGTGACATTTGAGGGGAGACCTGAGGATGTGAGAGCAGGAGCCAGTTCTGGCAGAGAGGAAAGCAGGGGCCAAGGCTGTGGGGCAGGCCCTTACATTGGAGAAACCTCAGAGAGGCCAGTGTCCGGGTGGAGGATGAACTCCAGTTCTAGGAGGAAGGAAGAAAGCTGGGACAGCTGGTAACCCAAGCACTCCGGGGCCAGGCCTCCCAGCACTGGGGCCACCTCCGCCACCCTGCCCGTGGCTAAAAAAATTACAAAATCCTGTGTGGGTGCCAAAACATCATTTTCATTACTAACAAAGCTGAAGTCAGAAGCCATAGCTTCACGTGAGAGCCCAGTAGGTTCTGCTGAACAAACCCCAGGATGGGGTGGAGTCCCACCATCAGAGACACACTGCGGGGGCAGCTCCCCTCCATGGTCAGGGAGCGCCTGTCTCCAGAGGAGCAGCAGAGAGCACTGCTGTCCACGGGCGCTAGGTCCCAAGAGGAATGGGGCAGAACTGGGTCACACATGACTGCTCATTCTTCCCAAATCGCACAGATCGGCCGCTCCCCATGACGTGAGCCAGAGTCAGTAAAAGAGCCCAGAGAAAGGCCAGAAATCACTCCTTCATCTGGAAGGAGTAGAGGGGAAGGGTTGTGCTCTCAACAACAGCTTTGGCTTCCCAAGGCTGGCCTGGACCACAGGTCGGGCAAGGGGAGTGATCCCTCTGGTCGGATTTGGTGGATATTGACCCTGGCTCTGTCAAGCTCAGTCCGGGAAGTGGGCCGGGTCTGAATCGGCCAAGGGGTGGTCATCACATCCAGATATGGAGAGTGGAGATGGGGAACCACGGGGACAGAGGCCGAGAAAAGGAGGTAGGGCTGACTACCCGGACGACAGACCTGCAATGCAGGCCAGAGGCCCCATGGGGAGTCACAGGATTTCTCTCGAGTTGTCCAAGCTACAGATGTGCCTTCCCAGAAGAAGGTGCGTCCACACACTGATTTCAGGAGATAAAGGTTTTGCTGATAAAGAGACTATAGTTAGATGTAGGGCTGAACTTCCCCCGGTGGGCGTGAGAAATACCAGGCGAGAAAAGGATGAGCTTCTGGGGCTACAGAATAATAGGAGGGCTTACCTCTTTTCTGTTTTGGTTGCAGCAATTACCTGCGGACACCCAGGCAACCCGATCAACGGCCTCACTCAGGGCAACCAGTTTAACCTCAACGATGTGGTCAAGTTTGTCTGCAACCCTGGGTATGTGGCTGAGGGGGCCGCTAGGTCCCAGTGCTTGGCCAGCGGGCAGTGGAGCGACACACTGCCCACCTGCAGAAGTGAGTCCCCCTTCTTCTTGCACTTGGCCCCCAGTACAGCTGCCATTTGGGGTTCTGTGACCCAGCAGCAGAAGTCAGCAGATTCAGTCCTGGCATGATTTTGACACAGATGGGGAAGACTGAGAGCAGAGGAGGGTCATAAATGAGGATTTGCTCAACCCCTAGACACAGCCATGTCTGTCTGTGTGAAGATTTCATCACTGATTATATAAGCACAGCAAACAAGGTGTGTCTTTCAAAATAGAAATGGAAAGCAGTCTTCTTGTTTACATTGCATAGAACAAATACTCATCATTATCCTACAGAGCCCCATTCTTTTTTTTTTAATTTTATTTTTATTCTTTGCCCAAGGGGTACAGGTCTGTGAATCATCAGCTTACATCTTTCACAGCATTCACCAAAGCACAAACCCTCCCCAATGTCCATAACCCTCCACCCTATCCCTACCCTCCCACCCCCCAGTAACCCTCAGTTTGTTTTGTGAGATTAGGAGTCTCTTATGGTTTGTCTCCTTCCCCATCCCATCTTGTTTCATTATTTTTCCCTCCCTACCCCCCACAACCTTCCACCCTGCCCCTCAAGTTCCTCATATCAGAGAGATCATATGATAATTGTCTTTCTCTGATTGACTTATTTCGCTCAGCATAATACCCTCCAGTTCCATCCATGTCGTTGCGAACGGCAAGATTTCGTTTCTTTTGATAGCTGCATAATATTCCATTGTATATATATACCACATCTTCTTTATCCATTCATCTGTTGATGGACATCTAGGTTCTTTCCATAGTTTGGCTATTGTGGACATTGCTGCTATAAACATTCGGGTGCACGTGCCCCTGAGGATCACTACCATTGTGTCTTTAGGATAAATACCCAGTAGTGCGATTGCTGGGTTGTAGGGTAGCTCCATTTTCAACTTTTTGAGGAATCTCCATACTGTTTCCCAGAGTGGCTGCACCAGCTTGCATTCCCACCAACAGTGTAGGAGGGTTCCCCTTTCTCCGCAACCTCGCCAACACAGAGCCCCATTCTTAAAGAAAGAAAAAAACAGGAAAGTTAGAATGAAAAATACAAAGCCGAGAGCATAGCGGTTGGGAGGAAGCAGGAAGAAGAACAGAACCTAAGGACTTGAGAGGCAGACCCTGTGCAAAGGGTGTTCTGGCCCCATCTGGGCTACTTAGGAAATAGTTTCTAAAGGTTCTCGAAGCAGGTCAGAGCAGTAGGGGCAAATGGAGCTGCCTCATCCCAGGAGGAGCCTTGCAGACTCGGTGACATCTGAGAGGAGCATCAGTGCAGGCGGAAAATGAATGAGCCCAGCCCTGACCCGGAGGTGGATCAAGTCTTCATAGTTGTGAGGACGCAGTGTCCTTAGGACGACGGCTCCTCGTCGTAGTATGTACAGGAGCACAGTGATTGGCAGTGTGTCACAGGTCATTTGTAACTGGTGTTAAGGGACTCAGATTTTCAAATAAATCAAGAGGCATCACAACTAACCCTAAAATTACAACCCTCTGGTAACATTTGAAGATGCCATTTTGAGGGAAAGAACATTCCAGAAAACACAGGAACAACTGCCATGGCCTGGTGTTGTGCCTTCCTCCGATCATCTGTTGAGGCAGGAAACAGTTTAAAACTTGGCTGCTGGAGGATGTCATTATCCCCCATCCCCTTTTTGAGAGCTGTGTTCCATCTCCACAACACGAGATGCATGTTCCCCTGTAACTCCAGCCCCCGCCCAGTCCCTTACCAGAGTAACAAGCTCAGCAACTGGTCCCAGAATCTGAGGGCTGGAGTAAAATCTTAGAAGTTGTGGCCTCCGGTTCTGCTCCCGCCAACGCATTCTCTACGCTGAGAGTGACCTGTCTCAAATGCAAATCTGATCAGGTCATTCCCTGTTTAAAACACCTTCCCAGACTTCCCAATGCCCTCACATCCATACTGTTCTCTGCCTCAGCCTGACCTCTGTACTGGGGCCTGGCTGCACTGAGGCTCTTCAGTGTCCTGCCACGTGCTGTGCACAACCCCAGGGGGCTGCCGCACAGTCTCCTCAAATATGTTCTTTGTCCCCCTTGGTCTGGATGACTTTTACCCAACCATCAAGAACGAGCTTGAACATCACCTCTTTTTTTTTTCCCCAGGGGTACAGGTCTGAGAATCATCAGGCTTACACCTTTCACAGCACTCACCATAGCACAAACCCTCCCCAATGGCCATAACCCATCCACCCTATCCCTACCCTCCCACCCCCCAGTAACCCTCAGTTTGTTTCATGAAATTAAGAGTCTCTTATGGTTTGTCTCCCTTCCAATCCCATCTTATTTCATTTTTTTCCCTCCCTTCCCCCCACAACCCCCCACCCTGTTTCTCAAGTTCCTCATATCAGAGAGATCATAGGATAATTGTCTTTCTCTGATTGACTTATTTTGCTTAGCACAATACCCTCTAGTTCCATCCACGTCATTGCAAATGGCAAGATTTTGTTTCTTTTGATGGCTGCATAGTATTCCATCGTGTATATATACCACATCTTCTTTATCCATTCATCTGTTGATGGACATCTAGGTTGAACATCACCTCTTCTTGGAAGCCCTTCCTGCTTCACCCCCCTGCACTGGGCGAGATGCACAGCTTTGTGCTTCTCTGCTAGCCCTTTCAGAGTGCTTATCAAACAAAATAATTGCTGGTTTGTCCTTTTCTCTCTAGACCAGCAATTCCCAACTGGGGATGATTTTATCCATCCCCCTGCCCCCGCCCCAACAGGGAACAGAGGTCTAGAGACATTATTCATTGTCACACATGGCGGGCTTCTCCTGGCATCTACTGGGTAGAGGCCAAGGATGCTGTTAAACATCCTATAATGCACAGGACTGCCCCCACAACAAAGAATTATCAGCCAAAATGTGCATAGTGCCAAGGTGGAAAAAGCCTACTTTCGACTGAAAATTCCATGGTGTCTTTACTGCCCAGCACACCACTTGGCACTCAGTGTAAGGCCATAAAGAGTGTCAGTCAGTACATGCTAAGTATTTGTTTTGTGACGCCTACTTCTCTGAGCCTCAGGAGGTTCATCGAAGGTAAAAATACCTTATACTCTAAAAACTTATCCAAGATTTGGAAAAAATACCTGTTCTGCCACCTTATATGAGGAGGAGGAGACCGTGATAAGCATTTTGAAAGCAAAAGCACACATCATGGTTTCTGAATGATACTGTCATTATCCTAAAATATCCCTTTGATTTTGAGTTAAGCTGCTTTGGAGACACTTCAGCATGTAGCAGTCAAATTTATCCCCCAGGATATTAATCTTTCCCTGAAATACTCTTCAAAGTGGTTAAAACAGGTTCCAAAAAAAGACCAGCCCCTGTTGGAATCAGACACATCTGTTTCACAGCTGACGAGCTCTGCCGGGTCAGAGATGGGGTGCCCAGAGACAAGGGAGTCATGCCCTCCAGGGACTCAGGTATTCAAACAACTCACCATCAAGGCTGATAAAGTTAGCAGTAGAGGTCTGTGCAGGGGAGCACTGTGGAGGGAGAGGCTAACTGGTCATGGAGGAGGTGGGTAGGCTTCTCCAGGGAGGTGGTGTCTAGCCAGACGTGGAAGAACCTATCCTTTAACCAGGTGGTCAAGATCGGAGATCAGGGCATACAGCTGCCTGAGGACCAGCTTGCCCTCCCAGGCAGGATCGGCTCTGTGCTACCAGTTTGGGTCTAGAAATTTGGCCCTACTAGGAAAGCATGCCTGTTGGGACTTAGGAATTCTCATTTAAAACCATAAGAAAAATCTTCATCTCCAGATTTCTGGGTCTGATGGTCCTATTCCGTTACAGTCATCAACTGCACAGACCCTGGGCACCAAGAAAACAGCGTTCGTCAAGTCCACGCCAGCGGCCCACACAAGTTCAGCTACGGCACCACCGTGTCTTACCAGTGCAACCACGGCTTCTACCTCCTGGGCACCCCAGTGCTCAGCTGCCAGGGCGATGGCACGTGGGATCGTCCCCGCCCCCAGTGCCTCTGTAAGTAGACCTCATCTACTCCAAGTGTCCCCCGTGCAGACTGATGGGGTGGCCCACGTCCAAGAGCATTCTTCCTTGTGTGTGTGTGTGTGTGTGTGTGTGTGTGTGTGTGTGTGTGTGTGTGTGTGTGTGTGTCTATGTCTGTGTCTGTGTGTGTGTCTGTGTGTGTGACACCACAATGACAGTCACTCTGGCTGCTCCTTGGGCCCCTGTTGGGTTACTTCCCACACCATCTCATGTACTGTCTTTCTTCTGGGCCAGAAGCCTATTCTCCTTTCTCTCTGGTAGTTACTATCCTCTTCAGGCCTCAGGGGTCCCTTTCTTTACAACAGGCTTTCTGGCACGACACTGTCTCCCACCTTACCCCTTCCTTGCTTTTCCAGAAAAACAACACATGACCCCCTTTCTTTTGAAGGACTGAAGCAGAAATGCCACAGACTGTGGAGGCTGTGTATGGAGACTGCTTAATAATAATTTTCTAAAAAGTGGCAAAACAGACATCCGTCTCTTGTTCCTAGTCTTTGGAGAAAAGCTTTCGGTTTTTCACTATTGAGTATGATGTTAGCTGGAAAGTTTATGTAAATTCCCTTTATGAGTGAGTAAAGGGAAATTACCCTTCTATTCCTAGTGAGAAATTTCCCTTCTATTCCTAGTGAAAATTTTTCCCTTCTATTTCTAGTTTGTTGAACATTTTTACCATGAAATGGTGTTGGATTTTGTCAAATGCATTTTCTGCATCTATTGAAATGACCATGTGGTCCCTCCACCTGGCTTATTCTATCAATATATGGTGTGTTACAGTGATTGATTTTCATATGTTGAACCACTCTCGTGTTCGGGGAACAAATCACACTTGGTCATGGTATAATCCTTCTAATCTGCTACTGGACTTGGTTTGCTAGTATTTTGTTGAGGATTTTTACAGCTGTGTTCATAAGGGATATTGGTCTATGGTTTCCTTTCTTTGCGATGTCTTTGGCTCTAGGGTCAGGGTGATACTGGCTCCCTAAAATGAGTTGGGAAATGTCCCTCTTCTATTTCTAGGAATAGGAAGATTGGTGTTACTTCTTTAAAAACTCGATAGAATTCAGCAGTGAAGTCATCGAGTCCTAGGCTTTTCTTTGAAAGTTTTTTGACTATTGATTGATTCTATTTATTTCCTGTAATTCTATTCAGATATTACACTTCTTCTTGAGTAAGTTTTGGTAGTCTGTGTACATCTAAGAATTTTACCATTTCATCTAGATTATCTAATTTGCTTGCATATAGCTGTTCATGTTCATAGTAATCAATAATCCTTTTAATTTCTAGAAGGTTGGTTGGTAGTAATGTCCCCATTTTCATTCTTTATTTAGCAATTTGAATCACTCTCTCTCTTCTCTCTCTCTAAAAATTATCTATTTATTTATTTATTTAAAAGAGAGAGCGGAGGGAGGGGCAGAAGAAGAGGGAAAGATTCTCCAGCAGACTCCCTCCTTGCTCAATCCACGACTCTGAGATCAGGACCTGAGCCAAAAATCAAGAATGGGACACTTAACCGACTTAACCACGCAGGCACCCCCACATTTGTCAATTTTATTGATCTTTTAAAAGAACCAACTTTTGGTTTGTTTATCTTTTCTATTATTTTTTATTGTTAATTTATCTCTGCCATTAACTTTATTCTCTTTCTTCTGTTTGCTTTGGGTTTAATTTGCTCTTTTTTCCTGGTTTATTAAGGGGGAACGTTGGGTTGTTAGTTTGAGATCTTTCTTCTTTTTAATGTAGGCATTTACAGCTATAAATTTCTCTCTGAGCACTGCTCTCATTGCATCTCATTAGTTTTGGTATGTTTTGTTTTCATTTTTGTTCACCTCAAAGTATTTTCTAATTATTCTTCCAATTTCTTCTTTAATTTATTGATTATTTAGGAGTGGTTGGTTAATTTCTATAATTTGTAAATTTTTCAAATTTCTCTCTGTTACTCACTTTTAATTTCATTGCATTGTGGTTGGAGAACATACTTTGTATAACTTCAATCTTTTTAAATTTATGGAGACTTATTTTATGGCTTACCACACAGCCTACCCTAGAGAATGTTCCCTGTGTACTTTTTTTTTTCCACAAGGACAGTTCTTTTATTGCCCTGTGTACTTGAGAAGAAAGTATATTCTGCAGTTATTGGGTGGAGTGTTCTCCAGATGACAGTGAGGTCTAGTTGGTTTATAACATTGGTCATTATATTTTCTTGTAGGTCTTTTGTCAGGTTGTTCTATGGGGTAGTGAAATCTCATACTATTATCGTTGATTTGTCTATTTCTTCCTTCAATTCTGTTAGTTTTTGTTTCATGTATTTGGGATCTCTGTTGCTAGGTGCATATATATTTATAATTTTTATATCTTATTGGTGGATTGACCCTTTTACTCACTATAAAATATACTTTTGGTGTTTCATGACAATTTATTTAAACTCAATTAGCCAACATATAGTACATCATTAGGTTTGATGTCATGTTCAGTGATTCATTAGTTGCATATAACACCCAGTGCGCATTATATCACTTGCCCTCCTTAATGCCCATCACCCAGTTACCCCATGCCCCCACACATCTCCCTTTCTACGACCTTCAGTTTGTTTCTTAGAATCTATCCTGTCTAATATGAGGATAGCCACGCCAGCCTCTGTTTGGTTGCTGTACACATGGTATATCTTTTCCCATCTTTTACTGTCAGTCCATTTGCATCTTTGAATGTCTTAAGGTGTCTTAAGGTGTTTAATCAACATTTAATGTAATTGTGGGTAAGGTAGGTTTTACATCTGCCATTTTGCTGTTTGTTTTCTATGTATCTTATGATCTTGTGTTTTTTAGTTTTGGGTTTGGGGGAGGTTTTTTTGGTTCTCCATTCTCCTATTGCTGCTTTCTTTCTCATTAAATAGGTCTTTTCTAATGTAACATTTTAATTTCTTTGTTATTTCAGTGTGTGTTTTTTAAGTTATTTTCTTAGTGGTTACTCTGAAAATTATAATTAACATTTTAACTTATAACAACATAGTTTGTATTAATACTAATTTAATTTCAATTGTATGCAGAGGCTTTGCTCGTACATAGCTCCATTGCCTCCCCCCTCCTCCGTGCTGTTACTATTATACAAATTACATCTTTAAACATTGCAAGCCAATCAACACAGATTTCCAATTATTGCTTCATGCCATTTCTCAGATGGGAGAAGAAAAATTACAAACAAAAAATACACTTATACTGTAGTTTGTATTTACCTATGTAGTTTCCTTTACCAGGGTTTTTTAGTTCTGCATATGCCTTCAAGTCCTTTCAGTTCAGCCTGAGAGACTTCCTGTAGAATTTCTTTATAATTTAGAATTTCTTTCTAGGTTTGCTAACGGTGCATTCTCTCAGTCTTTGTTTATCCGGGAATGTCTTAATTTTCCCCTTCATGTTTGAAGGATAGTTTTGCTAGCTATAGAATTCTTGGTTGAAAGTCTTTTTTTTCCCCCACTTTAAACATGTCAAATTACTGACATATTTAAATTTTAAATCTACCATCCTATTTTGTATTTTCTGTTTGTTCTACCTACTCAGTTTCTTTTTTCCTCTTTTTTTATTGGATTAACTATTTTTATAATTCCATTTTTTTCTCCTCTACTAATAAGTAAGTTATATGATCTACACTTTAATGGCTACATGAGAAATTATAGCAGAAACACTTCACTTATCAAATTCTAAAGTTAATCTCTCTTCCTCCTGTATTGTACAAGAATATTAGAACACTTTAACTCCATTTACATTTTTCTGACTTTTACATTATTGTTTTCTTATATCTTAATTTTGCTTTGTTTTTTTAACTCACAATGTATTATTGTTGCTGTTTTATGCAGTTATTTTTCACTTGGATTTATCCACATATTTGCTACTTTCTTTGTTTTTCATTTCTTCTGATACCTTGTCCTTCCTTATGGAACATTTTCCTGCTCTTTGAAGGGAATCCTTTAGAATCTTATTTAATGAATATCTGTCAGTGGAAAATACTCTCAGTTTTTGTTTGTCTATAATGTTTATTTTTTCCTCATTTTTTAAAGATATTTTTGGTAGGTTTAGAAATACAGGTTGGCAGTTGTTTTCTCTCAGTCCATTAAAGAAATCTTTTAATATCTTCTGACCTCCTTATTGCTATGGAGAAGTCAGCTATCAGTCTTTCACTTCTTAAAAAAATCTGTCTCTGTCTTTGGTTTTCTGCATTTTCTGTAGTTATGAAATGATAATTTAGCTGGATCAGAGAAGTCCAAGTAGACACACTTCTCTTTTTGGATTCTGCTGGCATTTGTTATTAATGAAGCCTGCTTTCAATCTAGTCATTGTACCTTTGAGGTAGCCTTTTTTTTTTTTTACTTCACTGACTTTAAGATCCTCTCTTTCTTGTTGGCATGCTGAATTCTTTTACACTGTGTTTATTTATTTATTTATTTTTATTATTATTTGCCCCAGGGGTACAGGTCTGTGAATCACCAGGTTTGCACCTTTCACAGCACTCACCATAGCACAAACCCTCCCCAATGTCCATAACCCATCCACGCTATCCCTACCCTCCCACCTCCCAGCAACCCTCAGTTTGTTTTGTGAGATTAAGAGTCTCTTATAGTTTGTCTCCCACCCGATCCCATCTTGTTTCATTTTTTCACTCCTTAAACCCCATGACCCCCCACCCTGCCCCTCAAGTTCCTCATATCAGAGAGATCATAGGATAATTGTCTTTCTCTGATTGACTTATTTTGCTTAGCATAATACCCTCTAGTTCCATCTGCGTACACTGTGTTTAGATATTTTATTTATCCTTCTTAAGATTCATTAAGCTTCCTGGATTTTTTGACATCTGGGGAATTCTCAGCTGTGGGTTTCTATAAATATGGTCTCCCCTCATTCTCTTCCTTCACTACTTCTGGGACTCCAGCATTAGACCTTCTTGTGCAATTTTCTATGTGTCTGAGACTCTCATTCATATTTCCCATCTCAGATAGATTTCCCCAGGTCTTTCCATGTTAGTAATTTACATTAATTTTATTGGGGGTCTTTTAGGTTGAACTAATTTAAAGTTGAACAAAATTCTGTTCTGGATAATCAGCTATCACTAGGCTTATTGGGTTTTTCACCTCTACCTATAAATCTTCTCATTATTTTGTTACATAGATGAGTTTGTTCTTTAAAAATTGTTCATAGGTGGGCGTGTGGGTGGCTCAGTGGGTTAAAGCCTCTGCCTTTGGCTCAGGTCATGATCTCAGGGTCCTGGGATTGAGGCCTGCATCGGGCTCCCTGCTCGGTGGGGAGCCTGCTTCCTCCTCTCTCTCTTCCTGCCTCTCAGCCTACTTGTGATCTCTGTGTCAAATAAATAAATAAATAAAATCTTTTAAAAAATTGTTCATAGGTAGCTTGTCCGTCCTACCATTTGCTAATTATCATTTTAGCTATGTCTTAGTTGAGGTTTAACCATTCACTGAGTTTCTATTTTCAGTTATTTCTTTTGTATTTCTAATGTTTTATTTGTTTGTTGTTTAAATTTGCTCGATTATTTCCATTGTATACTCTTCCTCTATAAACATGTTCTTTTTACATCTTTCACATATTAAATCTACATATAATGCCTTCCATGTCTGATCATTACAATATCATCATCTTTATGACTTTAATTCTGCTATTGTTGTTTCTGCTGATTCTCACTTATGGTGACTTACTTCTCATGTGTTCTATTATGTTTCCATTATGATCTCTTATTGGACTGATCTTAATCTGCCAGAACCATGAACCAGGCTTTCAGTCTTGCAGGAGCCAAAGCCTAGAAACAGGCTAGCCATTATCTCTCAAAAAAAAAAAAATTGACGAATGCTCAGTAGTTACTGATATTTTTTTTACTCCAGAAAGCCAATTATAACTTCTTTTTCTCAGTTGGGATTTAAAAGGTGCTAAACTCTGCCTTCACTAATTACTGAGACCACTGTTTTCTATCATTATTAGGGACATAGAAACCAAAACCAAGAGGCAGATCTGCTTTGCTTTTTAGAGCAGGTTTCCACAGAACAGCAATGTTTATTACTCACTCTGAATTTGAGCTTCAGCAGGATTTCCGGAAAGATGATGTACCAACACCAGAATCCAATTAGACTATTCATTTATTGATAGGGGGAAAGTCGTTTTCCCCTAGATTTGGTGAGAATATTTCAAAAAACACAAGACCCTGAGGAACTTTCACAGTCTATAAGATCCCAAGTGATCTCAGTAAAACCATTTTCACTGATATTTCATGAATATCATGACATTATTTTAGTGGGCTAACTGAATTTTCACTTCTGGAAGACCAAAGTACCTGTGAATAGACTTACGGAAAATTGTAGAGTACTTTACATACCCCATGATCATCAGTTCAGTCAGTGAAAATCAGCTGTTCCTTCCAGGTGAAGGCAAACTGTTTTAATTGGCATGGATGTACAGGGACCAAAGAAAATGCATGAGTCAGGTCTATATCATATACTGTTTCCCTGATAAAGTGCTTTAGAAAACAGTGGAAGCCCTGGAGGCTGGCCAGCCATTAGTACAACTCTCCATACTTGAGGTCTAGGAGCCAGCATGGGGTCCTTTTCCTTTTGCTGTGGGACTCAGCATAGCGCACATCCAACCATAAATTCTGATTTGTGTTATTGTTTTTTGCTTAATTGTAATTTTATACTTTTTCCTCAATCCTCTGTTATCTATGTATTCTGTGCAAGGCAAGAAAGTCTGCTATTATTTGCACTGCTAAATATCTATCTTGCCAATTTTTATGTACACATTTAAACTTATTTGCAGTTAAAAATTTATTTTATTTTTTCAGTGATACAAGGTTCATTGTTTATACACCACACCCAGTGCTCCATGCAATATGTGCCCTCCTTAATACCCACCACCAGGCTCACCTATGCCCCCTCCCTCCTCCCCTCCATAACCCTCAGCTTGTTTCTCAGAGTCCACAGTCTCTCATGGTTCGTCTCCCCTTCCGATTTACCCCAATACACTTTTCCTTTTCTTCCCCTAGAGTCCTCCTTTTTATTCCTTATGTTCCACAAGTAAGTGAAACCGTAATTGACTTTCTCTGCTTGACTTATTTCACTCAGCATAATCTCCTCCAGTCCCATCCATGTTGATACAAAAGATGGGAATTCATTCTTTCTGATGGCTGAGTAATATTCCATTGTATATATGGACCACATCTTCTTTATCCATTCATCTGTTGAAGGGCATCTTGGCTCTTTCCACAGTTTGGTGATTGTGGACATTGCTGCTATGAACACTGGGGTACATATGGCCCTTCTTTTCACTACATCTGTATCTTTGGGGTAAACACCCAGCAGTGTAATTGCAGGGTCATAGGATAGCTGGAACAAAAAAAATTTTTTAACTAATTTGCAGTTAGAAACTAAACAACCACTGCAGGATCTAGAGATCCCATTTGGATGTGGGCATGAGCATTAAAAACATTTTTAAATGTTTTTATATTGACAAATTGAGGAATGAAATAGCAGTTATTCACCTTCTCTGTGTTCTTCACCTCCCTGACTTATATGCAAATACACACTGAATATAAGTTGTTCCTCTTATTATTCTCTTACGTCCTTTTCTTGTTGTTCCTTACCCACAGCAGCAAAATCATATTGACACTTTTCTCACAAATATTTTTATTGTTGACTTTTTCCTCCTTTAAAAGAAAAAAACCACAAGAAAATAATAAAACAATAGAGTATACTCTGGTTGCTAATTATACAAATACCCAAGTGGCCTAGATCAAACCAGTGACAAATAAATAATTTCAGGTGTTGCGTATACCTTTTCAGAAACTATTGGACCATACCATAATTTAACACTGTCCTCAAATTAGCCAAAGAAAAATTTTAAAGCCACATAAGAACATCAGAAAAACAACCAGCCAACTATAATCACAGAAATCAGTAGATGTAGCCAACATATATGTGTACCTATGTACATCAATAAATATAAACAAAAATGTTCTTATCAGAGTTATTCATAAAAGCCCAAAACAGGAAACAATCCAAAAGTCCCTCAACAGGAAATGGATGAAAAAATGTAGTATATTCATTCAGTGATAGGACAGCTTTATTTTTCTTCATAACACACCCTAGAATTACCTATTTTTTTATTTATAGTCTCTCTTCTCCACTAGAATATAATTTCCATAAGAGCATAGAAATTCTTCTCCCAAACATATAAAACAGTGCCTAACTTATAACAGGCACTCAGTAAATATGTGTTGAGTAAATGAAAGAACCTGGCATCAGCTGTGGCAAAAACAATGGGAAGCAAACCCAGTGACGTTGAGCACTGCCCTGCCCTATCTTGTATATCTCAATTCTGGTATTCTCATCCTTCTTTTTTAATTGAGATACAATTGACATACAACCTAAGTTTTGGGTATACAACATAATGATATTTGTATACATTTTGAAATGATCACCACAGTAAGTCCAATTAACATCTATCACCATACACAGCTTTAGGATTTTGTTTCTTATGGTGAGAACTTTTAAAAGCTAGCCTCTTAGCAACTTTCTTTTTTTTTATTGTGTTATGTTAGTCATCATATAGTACATCATTAGTTTTTGATGTAGTGTTCCATGATTCATTGTTTGTGTATAACACCCAGTGCTCCATGCAATCTGTGCCCTCCTTACTACCCACCACCAGGCTCACCCATCTCCCCACCCCCTCCCTTCTAAAACCCTCCGTTTGCTTCCCAGAGTCTATGGTCTCTTATGGTTTGTCTCCCACTCCAATTTCTCCCCATTCATTTTTCCGTTCTCCTAATGTTCTCCATTCTATTCCTTATGTTCCATAAATAAGTGAAACCATATGATAATTAACTTTCTCTGCTTGACTTATTTCACTCAGCATAATCTCCTCACGTCCCATCCATGGTGATGCAAAAGTTGGGTATTCATCCTTTCTGATAGCTGAGTAATATTCCATTTGTGTATATGGACCACATCTTCTTTATCCATTTGTCTTCTGAAGGGCATCTTGGCTCTCTCCACATTTTGCAACTTTTAAATACGCAATATAGTATTAGTAACTATAGTCACTATGCTGTACATTATATCCTCTGACTTCTTAATGTTTGTTCCTTTTGACCCCCTTTACCCATTTGGCCCACCTCCCATTCCCTGCCTTTGGCAACCACCAATTATTCTCTGTATATAAAAGCTCCATTGTTTGGGGTTTTGTTTTTTTGTTTGGTTTTGGTGTGGTTTTTTTTTTTTTTGAGATTCCACATGTAAGTGAGATCATATGGTATTTGTCTTTCTCTGAATGACTTATTTCACTTAGTATAATGCCCTCAGGGTCCATTCGTGTTGCCACAAATGGCAAGATTTCATTCTTTTATGCCTGAATAATATTCCATTCTATATATACACTACATCTTCTTTATCCATTTATTTGCCAATAGACACTTTGGTAGCTTCCATGTTTTAGCTACTGTAAATAATGCTACAGTGAACATAGGGTTCTTTTCAAGCTAGGGCTTTCATTTTCTTTAGATAATCTGGTATTCTAATCTTAATCACTGGTGTTCAGTTACAATTTGGTGTTTCAGGTGAGGGAACTTGCAGACTGAAGGGAACAAGTTGGAGACAACTGATGTGGGCATCTATAAAATGCAGTTGGGAAAAGTCTAGAACTGGCCCTTATTTGGGAACCTGTAGCCAATGCAGACAGTCCTAGGATGACAGGTTGTCTGTTCTGTCTTATGTTTGCTATGTGTACCACCTTTCTGCCAGAGACACCTTGGATATGTCCTACGGCAGTGAGGAAATAGGGAGAGGTGTGCACAAGAGGCAAAGAAGAAAGAAAACAGATATTATTGCATACCTGCTACATGCTGAGCAGTTTCCCATGTATTATCTCATTTAACTCTTAAAACAACAGCTATTATTCTTCATTTCACAGATACTGAAAATGTACAACAAGGTGGGTAGGCATTGTCTGCTGATGCCAGGTAGATGTGCCAACAGGAAGCAAACTTCAAAAGATAGTGCAGGCTCTCTCTTCTCCTCCGCCTGTCACTATGGAAAGCCTAGCATGTGTCCTGTGATGATGATCAGTCCCTTTGCAGAGTTGCTGATATGTTTGCTCTTCCCCACAGTGGTGTCCTGTGGCCATCCGGGCTCCCCACCCCATGCCCAGATGTCTGGGGACAGCTTTACCGTGGGAGCAGTCGTGCGTTACAGTTGCACAGGCAAGAGGACTCTGGTCGGAAATGCCACCCGTATGTGTGGGCTGGATGGACACTGGACTGGCTCCCTCCCTCACTGCTCAGGTATGGAGCCTGGCATGAGAGAGCAGAGCCCAGTGGAACTCTTGGCTGGGGGGAGACGGACAAGCTCCGAAGGTGTGAGTGTGACAGATGGGCAGGAGGGAAGCCAACCTTTTAGACCCCCATCTCACAGGCAGAGAACACAGCTATCAGAGGTCCTATTCGGACTTCAGCCTTTGGTGGTCTGAGGCCAGCTTCCTCCCCTTGGTCTGCTCTGGCTAAGCCTATACAACCCAGTGTAGCAAAACTAGGGAGAATGGAAGTTTGTGAGGTCCCCCTGTGGTCAGAGTCCTGTCCAGACACTTGTTTCCATAAGTTTCTGAGAAGAGTCCAAGCCTCCCTGTCGTTGGGCCCAGGTCCAAATCCACCCCTGTGTTCCTTCCTCCCTGTTTGGGACTCCAAGGCCCCAGCCTGCTTCCCTTTCTTTCTTATCACTGCCTCCTCCCCAACTTGTCTTATGTCTAGGCTGCCTAGTGGGATGCAGGTCTCCCTACTGCCCTTATACACCAGTCTCAGATTTTTCCTATTAATAAATTTGTTTTACTATTAACCTCTATAAGGATACTGACAGATACTATCCAAAGAGCAAATTTAAGAACGTGACAAAGCTCTTGTGTCCATATTATGCAAACCAGAAGTTCATCTATAATGTCTTAACAGAACAAAATATTTGAAATTGAATTGTCCTACCAATGACAGAAATCACTAACCCAAAAATCAGTACCCCTGAACTTGGTCTCCTTTGAGATGAGCCTGCCTGGCCCCAGAAGGGATCCCATAGGTGTGTCAGCCCCAAGAAGGCAACTGCTTATGTAGCTTTAAGTTTCTCAGGGGGCCCACCTTGGCATTGATAATAACCCCTATCCCCTCCCATGCCAGGCCCCCTCTTGAGGTAAGAATCCCAACCTCCTCCTATTATAGACACCTTCTCCTTGATTTGGGACCTCACTTACAAGACATGTAGCTGTTCCTGCAGTCTGAGTTCCCAGATGACCTGTCTCCCAAAATTTAAGGCACTGCCAGACTATTGAACCAGATATTGATTGGGTCTCCCCAGAAAGAAGAAATTCCTCAAGTATTGGCCACTGTTTCAAAGGGCTGCTGGCTTCCTAGGACAGTCTCAGACACATCACTCTAATTACCACCCAGGACTTTGGCCCCTTACCTTTATTAATCTCATTAATCCCTCACTTCATGAACTGGGTGGGACTATGTATTAGCCATGGACACCCTTTAGCCTAGACTAGAGGAAAGCCTATTAACCAGGTCCCTAACTTCTGTTTGGACTTCTGGTAGAAGTGACTTGGGGAGGATGGAATGGAGAAGACAGAGTTCTATATATGGAGGCCTCCTGAGTTATCCACAGAGCAAGTTCCAGGAGGAAAAGGCATTCCAAAGAGGAGAGACATGCATTTCCCATCCAAATGCAAATGCCCCAGTCTCTTCTGTTAATTGTCCCTTTACAGAGTTTCTCCCTCTAGACACTTCTCTGAGGCATTGGGCCAATCATGTTCTTAAAGCCTAAGATCTTGAGGATCTTTGTTCTCCAGGGGAAAGGGAAATGCAGAGTACAGGAGAAAGAAGCCGGAAAGAAAGCCTTGAACCTCTCCTGCCTATTAACATATATAACCCAACCACACAGCCATTCTCCTGGTCCAAGGCATGGAATCCAAAATCTTTTCTCCTCAATGTAATTTCCCTTCTCTGGAGTTGTGTTAGCAGACGCTGAAAAATGACCTACTTGAAAAATGACCTACCCCAGAAACAATTCTTGTCTGGGATAGAAAACTAAGCTAGAAAACCTCCAAAACCCTTACAACCCTGAGATTTCATAACTTTATGACTTCCTAAATACCAGTCCTGCATGTGAAAAAAAAGTGGGGGGGGACACTTCCTTGGTCACACCAAAGGTCAAGGGAGACTAGAAACAAGCTGACTCTCTGGGAACATGAAAAAGTAAAAAGCAAGAAAGGAACCTTCAGAGGACACAGACCCCACTCATTATGGGATATGTTGCATTCATATTCTGAAGAATAGTTTGCAATCACTTCTCCCATGTATCCGTCAAGAATGACAAACACTTCGGAGACCAGAATCGTGGGCAGAGTTTTCCTGGTGACCTCTGAGCAATGGATTAGAAGGGATTATATTAATGCTAAGGCTGAGGAATGAAAGAATCTTAAATGCTTTAGATAAGAAACTGAGAGATGTGAAGAATAGGTGATTAGGAAGTAACACTAGTTGTGCACTTGTGAGTAGAATATAATTCCTCCCTTCCTGAAACTTACAAATATCATCTTTTGTGGCACTAGCTCCCGCCAGTCCTAAGAAATATGTATTCAGCAATCCAAGGTCACATTTCTGAGCCTCGTTCTGTATGGCCTGCACATATATGATGCATAACAGGGTATAAGTGTGTGGGCCATCAGAACATGTAGGAATTTCTAGCATTTGAGACACGTTTCAGGTTGTTCATTGTCCACCTCTGCAATGTCATCATTTGCTAATATACCTCAGTAGAGAGTCAACAGTTACCATGTGCTCCCATGGTACAATATTCTGTCTCAGACTCCCTTATATCACCAAAAGAGAGTGCCAAACACTACAGGGAGGACTATTCTGTCAGAATAAGCTCCCAGGACTGGAGACCTCCACCCTAAAGCCTGTTGTTCAGGAGTGCAGCTCCAGCTGAGGTCACCTATCCATTGTGGGAATTTCTGTACTCACCATCAGAGCTGCCTTCAAGGGGACCCAGTGCAGCCTGGAGCATTAGCTACATCCTGGAAAACTCCAAGAGAGAAGAAAATCTAGCCAAGTGTGATGGGCCCTCTTTTTTCCAAATGTTTGAGTTGAAGGTTGAATGAATCCACCTTCCTTGGTAGAGAGCAACATGGGATCATAGAATATTCTCACAGTCTTAGACTAAATGAGAAAAGGAAATAATTCCATGATCAAGAAGAAGAGACATAAATGGTAGATGGTGGGATATATATGACTTAAACATTTATTTACTCCAACAGACTAAACATGCTTACTCAGACATTATCATTTGCTGCCCACACGTGTAGCTTCCTGAGGAAATACACGCCATATAAGATGGCACCCTGTCTTCTCATGAAGTTGCCATTTATTCCATAATTTTCCTCTTCCTTTTTCATGTGTCCCATGGCCTAGTCTTATCTTATGATGTCTCCTATACAACTCTGTATTAGGAGGGGTGCTGGCTCCCACAAGCCTTGACCTTGTGGCTTCGTCTCCTTTTCTCTACCCTCCTCCACCTCTTGAGTCCTTAGCACTCTCTTGGGTGGGTCTGTACAATATCAGGACCCAGATGAATATAGGACTGTAGCAGGAGGCAAGGGGGCAAAGAAAGAGTGGAATGTGAGAGTCCAAAACATTTCCCCTAGAATTCACCTGTGTTACATACTTGGTGACTAAGGAATCCTCAGTGAATGCCCCAGGATCCAGATTCAGGCCAAGCTATTGAGAAGACAAAACTACACTATGGAATTTAGACTTTAACCCATAGGCAGTGGGAAGCCAGTGGAGACTTTTCAGTAGGAAAGAAACAAGATCAGATGGTTGGTGGTTGTTCATTGTCAAGGTTTGAGGATAAAGTGGAAGATGGGTTACAGGGAGAGTTTAGGAGGTAGGGACATTAGGAGACTCTCACAATGGTTGGGGCAAGAGAATGCTGGGCATGTGAGCAAAGATGCTGGAACTGGGAACAGAGAAGGCACAGAATCACAGCTATTGTGGAGAAGAGGTAAAACGAAGAAGGAGGAGATGTGACCAGCTTGAACCAGTGACATTCCACACTGGCACTGGCCAGAGAGCAAAGGCCTGATCTCCATCACAGAGACTTCCCTCTGCTTTCTTCCCTTGCTATGTGGCCCCCAGGGACTCACCCATGACGTCAGACCTTGGTATTCTCTGATCTCTAAGTAGTAAGGCAGGTAGTAAGGCAGGAAGTAAGGTCCAACTAACTGGGCCAAGGCACTCAGTTTTCACCCCCCCTTATTCCTGGGGCCCAATGCCTCCCCTAAGCACTGGCCCAATATCTTTCCCAGTTCCCCACTGCCAGCCCTTCCATGCTAAAATAAGAGGGTTTGTTTGATTCTGGTCCATAGGAACCAGCCTGGGAACCTGTGGTGATCCAGGGATCCCAGCACATGGCATCCGTTTGGGGGATAGTTTTGCCCCAGGCAGTCTGATGCGCTTCAGCTGTGAAGCTGGCCACACGCTCCGGGGATCGTCTGAGCGGACCTGTCAAGCCAACGGCTCGTGGAGCGGCACGCAGCCTGAGTGTGGAGGTAATGTATGTGACCGTTCTGCTTTTCCCCTTTGCCCACCCCAGCTGCTCTTCCCCCAGTGGCCTGCTCCCGAGCACCTGCCCTCACACGCGCAGACAATATCCACGGCCCCGTTGGACCCCTGGCCTGGAGGATAGTGGTCAACAGATAGTCCTCAGTCATGCTCACTAGTAATCCAAAGACAAACAGATTCCCCACCCTCACCTAAGAGGGGAAGAAACTAGAAGCAATGAAGTTTATCCCCGTTTATTCATTTATGTCCCATACAGCTCCAACAACTATGATCCAAATACTCTATTAGGTGCTGGGGACACAACAGTGCCGAGATGGATACACTTTGCCCACTTGGAGTTTAGTTTAAGGGAAGAGACTGTTAAAAAAGTATCCAAGGTGCCAAAAGAAATACAAATCTCATTCTTAAAAGACCGTTTAAAGGTAATAGAAGTCCCTACTGATGTTTCCTGAGGTAGCTCCAGTGGGGGAAATTAGATTTCTCTACACACTCCTAAATTTCTGAAAATAACTTTATTTTAAAACCTCTCTCCCCAGAGTCCAACTTTTTGTAGCTGCGCCCAGAATCTCTCTGTCTCTCTCTAAAAGACAGCCTGCATAGCACTCTCCTAATGAGGAATCAGTGTAGCCACTGAAATAAGGGTTTGTGAGAAGGTGCTGGAAGAGGAAGGAGACCATATGAAATAGTCACCTAGCAAGGGGGGCATGGGAGTCAAATAAGGGACTGTATCATTGCCAGGTAGCACCAAGGGCTCACCTAAGTGAGAGTAGTCAGCATTGGCCTGTGTTTTTTGTTCAGGCCACATTTTACTCCAGAGATATAGACGTAGGGTAGATGGAGCAGTGGGTGTACAGTTGGGGTTTTATCAGGCAGCTAAGACATTGGTAGCAAGTAGCAAGTGAGGAGAGGGTATGTGCAAGGCAGCGATTATGATGGACTTGGCATCTATGCTGGGTAAGGAGGGAGCAGGTTTATGAGTGGAGTAAGAGACAGTGAAAAATTGGTAGGTTCCATGGATTATTGGTCCCATTGGAACCAAAATATCACCAGAGAATGAACCCCAGAGGGTATGAGCTAAAGAGATAAGAGGCAGTGGTCAGAGAATGGTCCTTGAAATTGAGGTTGTGGAGTAAGTCCTACAGAGTGTGGGAAGATGTTCTGGACCCTGATCAGGGGACACCTGCCCAGGAAAGGCTAGAGATGGAGCTGGTGCCCTCTCCCACTTGTCTGCCCGAAGTCCTGCCTTGTGGAGGGTGCTTTTGCAAAGTTATTTTCCACGGAATTTTTTTTTCAAGTAGGCTCCGCACCCAGCAGGAGCCTGAACTCAGGACCCTGAGATCTAGACTTGAGCTGAGATCAAGAGTCGGACACTTAACCAACTAAGCCGCCCAGGCGCCCCTATTTCCATAGGATTTTATAGGCTTAGTAAGAAGTCTATGGTAGTGGGAGAGTATATTGGCATTGGGGAGAATTTAGTGCATTCTCAAACATCCACTGTGACCCAGGTCCCCTTTCATGCCAAATACTATAGTAAGTACCCCAGCCTGGAGTCAGTCGCCATGTCAGGGATGTTCAGGGAACAGAAAGTGGGTGGCCAAGAGTTTGGACCTGGAAGTGAATATTTGTTAGGTGAGTGTGTTTATGATATGGACACAATTCTTCATGACTTTCCTTGACAAGTTCCCACTTACCTTTCAAGGTACTACTCAGATTCCTATCTTCAGCCCCAATAATCTCTTCCCTTCTTAGTGTGTTTTTTTCCTTCAAGGATAACAATTATTACATCATATTTTAATTTAACTGTTTATAAGTAGGCCCTTAAGATGGACTGGTCTCCTGAAGGGCAAGGGACAGGACTTTCTAACTATGTTCCCTGCATCCAGGCAGCACAAATACTTGTTGAATCCACGGGTGTTAAGGCCTATCTGTTGTGCTCATTATATAGGAATTGTTTGTAGATTTCACTTTGGGACCTCATAAATGTTGTATATACTTAGCAAAGTAAAATTAAATCAAAGATTAGAAACAACCACTCTCTAAATAGCAAAGTCAAAATGAAAACAAATGAACCTGACTACACTCATCAGACTGGTCACTTAATGATCCAGAGAATTATTTCAACTGACTTGAAAAAAGTGGAATTTGACTATGGCATATGTGCCCTAAAGACAAGAGAATGACAATAAGATCTTCAATTGTTTTTCAGCAATCATATTATTAGTAATAATATTGATATCACTATCCTGAAGCTTTTTGAAAACAGATTAAAAATATTTGTCATTAAGAAACCAAGATTTTCAGCATTAAAGACGTATAATATAAAAATAAAGAAGTTAAGAAAAGACTCTTAATCCTAAATTTGGATTGGTAACATCAGCATAAACTCAAAATGGATTTTCAACTTAAAAAGTTGTTTTCCCAGCTCTACCCATTCTAAAAGTCTGTATCAGTGACCAGTTCAGCAGCAATGAGTACCCTTAATTTTCAGATTATGTTCTTTAAATCCAATCTCCATTAAAAGAAACTAGAGCTCTTTAGAGAAATGCCTGATTCCAGGACTGGGGCAGGATCTACAAGATGAACATGGAACATCTTATCACTCCAGCAAAAGAATCTACCATAGACAAGTGGGATCATGTCAGAGGAACACAGAAGCCAACATGGAGAGGCTCCCCCTAGCCAAAGATGGGATAACTTAAACGTCATTAAGAATAACTGTGGCTAGGGCGCCTGGGTGGCTCAGTGGGTTAAAGCCTCTGCCTTCAGCTCAGGTCATGATTTCGGGGTCCTGGGATCAAGGCCCATGTCAGGCTTCCCTGCTCAGCGGGAAGTCTGCTTCCTCCTCTCTGCCTGCCTGCTTCTCTGCCTACTTGTGATCTCTCTGTGTCAGATAAATAAATAAAAAATCTTAAAAAAAAAAAAAAAGAAGAACTGCGGCTATACCTTAGTTAATTGAATTTAAATAAATTTTTTAAAAAAGAAGAATAGTGGCAATGGGTGGCAACATAATAAAATAAGTTTAAATCCATGAGTCCAAATGACTATCGGTCATCTTTGGAGCTTCCTGGGAAGCCAAATCATTATTCTGACATCGGATAAGAAAGAAAATCAAACACTATCTAGGCTTCCTTTTATGAATTATATTTCAGGGAAAGCAAATATTTGATGATGGGCAAGTTCTTTATTTAAGAACTCTATCAAAAAAATAAAACCTTTAAAAAAGATTATCTGAAATTCAAATATAAAAAAAAGAATTCTAGCTAATACAGAAGGAATTATCGAATTAGATATCACCATTTTCTGTCGCCTAATGAAATAACAAATTTAGTCAACAATCAAGTGCTGCTTAAACCATTGAGTGGACAACCAATGGGAACTCTGTAACACCAGATGAGGTGGACTACCCTGAATCCATTCGATTGACCTCAACATCACGAGCAAGGAAACAGCCAGACATTCTGTGCCTCCCGATGTGGTGCAGTAGGAAAGACTAGGACCACCTATGAAGTGTCCGTGCTAAGAACAGAACTTGACTCACAGGAACTACAGGGGACAGAGCAACATGGGGAAGAGCATCTCACCGGTGCACTTAGCAACATCCGGAAAGTGGGAAATCGCACTGGAGAATTTACAGATAAATTCTAAGAGAGGGAACAGGAATCTCTGAATTCAAAGAGGCTGGGAGTGGGTTTTAGACATTGGGGAGGGTTTGTGCTATGGTGGGTGCTGTGAACGGTGTAAACACGGTGATTCACAGACCTGTACCCCTGGGGCAAATAATTAAAAAATTAAAAAAAAAAAAAAAAAGAGGCTAGGAGGCATGCCTATCCAAAGTCATATTGGATCATGATTCAAAAAATCAACTGTAAATAAAGGGGGAGAGTACAATTGAGGTAAGTTAAGCTCTGGTTGGATATTTGGCAATATTAAGGAATTTCTAAATTTTTAGGTGGTATGATAAAACAGGTATAGTCTTTACTTCTCAGAAATTTAAAAAAAAAATTCATTCAGATCTCTCCTTCCCTTCTGGGGGCGAGATGATCAGACACAAAAGCAGCCTGAGAGGCATTTCAATCCACAGGATCCTGATGTAGCCCACGCTTTGCCCTCTGGGCCGCTCTCAGCCCCCCGGGTGACACCCACCCTTGCTCTGGTGAATAACGCGCTTCTCTGGCTTCCTAGTGATCTCTTGTGGGAACCCCGGGACTCCAAGCAATGCCCGAGTCACGTTCAGTGACGGCCTGGGCTTCTCCAGCTCCATCGTCTATGAGTGCCGGGAAGGCTACTACGCCACGGGCCTGCTCAGCCGACACTGCTCGGTCAATGGCACCTGGACAGGCAGTGACCCAGAGTGCATAGGTGAGACCCCAGGCCCTCTGGGCTCCGTGGTGAGTGGTGGCCAAGGCGATCAGGGCTTCTCCACGCCAATGAAGGCTGTCTGTGGGAGACTGGGAAGGCTGGCCGCAGTGGGAGTACTCAGCCCGGAACGACAACATCTATTTATTGAGCACGTACTATGTGACCACCACTGAGCTAAGTGTTTTATTTGATTTGCATTATGTCATTTGATTCCCACCAAAGCCCACTTGACATATGGGATGACTTAGGCTCAAGTAGGTTAAGAATATATATATTTGCTATTCCTCAGGCTCTCACCAGTTTCTTGGGCTTCCTTGTTCTCTTTTATGGCAAACTCCCAATGCTCAGCCTGATTCTAAAGCTACTGCCATCCACCATCTTCGTAGGTTCCTTTCAGCCTTGAACCCATCCTCCACCCACTCCCCATCCCCCCGCCTGGCTCTCAAGCCTCGTATTAGCCCCACTGCCCCCCTTCCCTGCTCCTCTCTGGGCCAGCCCCAGACCTTTTTCCTTGGGAAGTAAGTCACTGTGGGTCCCAGACGGAGGGAAGTGGTAAGATAAAGGTATCTGAGAACATAGTCCCTTTCCAAGGCCTAGCCTGTGATTTCAGGGCTCTACCTAAATCCCACATCAAGTTCACTTCTGTTCCAAGGCCAGAGCTCACTCGATACCATACCAAAGATACAACCATTTCAAGGTTATAAGACCCTGCTTCTAAGCCTCTGGCCCTACAGAGGCCTCCTAGGCAGAACAGCGGGTAGTAAAATACACCCCTCAGCAGACAAATTGTCTGATGAGGTCCAATAACAGAGGCTCTTCAATCTGAAAACCTCTGTCTCTGAGCCCCAACCTCATTTGGGAACTAAGCCCTCTGGGTACTTCCTCTGAGAGGAGTGGGCTTTGAATAAGGATGGTCTTCATAGCCCAAGTTGCTGGGGTACATAAGGATGGTGGGGCGAGGACAGTAGGGATGTGGGAGGGCCTTTGCACAGAGCCTTGGCCAGAGAGACTTTAGAAAGGGCAGCACTCAACCAGGAGCCTGGAAGAGTCAGGGCATCCCTGACCTGACTCTCTTCCCTTCTGGAGGTGTGCAGGGAATACTAGGGATGGCACTGGAATGCTGGGGAGAAATGAGGTCTGTACCTACAGTAAACCATGCTTTATCTCCCTTCTCCTAGTCATAAACTGTGGCGACCCTGGGATTCCAGCGAATGGCCTCCGGCTGGGCAATGACTTCAGGTACAACAAAACGGTGACTTTTCAGTGCGTCCCTGGCTACATGATGGAGTCACATAGGGTGTCTGTGCTGAGCTGCACCAAGGACCGGATGTGGAATGGTACCAAGCCAGTCTGCAAAGGTGTGTCTGAGGGCTGCACATGTGGACACAGGGCCAAAGAAGATACAAAAGTGAGACATGGGCCTTGAACATGTAGCAGGGAGGGAGGTAAGGAGGCAGAGCCCTAATATCATTTTGTCATGGAGGGTGTGAGGTGAGGACTAATCTCTGAACATCTGCAAGGGGGGAAGCAGAAGTACCAAGGTAAGTCCTGGGCTTTGAGCATCAAGGGAAGGACTGTGCAGACCGAGAAGTGGGTTGTCACACTTGAGAGCATTGTAAAATGCAAAAGGACGCCAGCTCCTAAACTGTGAGGGGGTGTTCCTGATTCTCCCTGCTTCGCCTAGACTCCCAGTAGGCTCAAGGTAGGCAGCGGCGTCGGTGCTGGGAGTGGGGCCTAGTACCCTAGGATAGCACCAGAACTCAGTGTGCTTTGGTCTCCCCCTCCCCCAGCTATCATATGCAAGCCACCTCAGCTCATCCCCAATGGGAAAGTGGTGGGATCCGACTTCATGTGGGGCTCAAGCGTGACGTATGCCTGCCTAGAGGGGTACCAGCTGTCCCTGCCTGCGGTTCTCACCTGTGAAGGGAATGGATCCTGGACTGGAGAGTTGCCTCAGTGTTTCCGTAAGTTTGTTTATGAACAGGGCCTTTGTGCATCCTATCTGCTGGCTCCTTCCCCTTCCCTCCTCAGAGCTCTGCTACTGAAAGGCCTAGAATAGGTAATACCCTCCCCCCAAATCATGGAGGGCCTTTGACACTCCTAAAGGCACTCTTAAAGGGAGTTTAAAGGAAAATAATGAGGAAAACCCCACTGTCCCCTGGACACCATGTGGAGTCACAGTGGAAGGAAATTAAGCCAGAGAAAAAGGAGGTGTTTCTTAACATGAAATGTTGTTCACTGGATGGGATAGTTCCCAAAGATCTGAAAGGGGCCCATGCTGGAAATGTGCCTGTCTTTATGGAAAATAGCCTGCAGAGAAAAGATTCCTGGAGCATACGTGAGTTTTTGGTGAGAGTTTATTTCTTATCCACCTGGCCTAATCGTGTCCCCAAGAGCCCAAGTCCATCCCAGAGCACACTTTCTCACTTATTCGCTTAGTCACTTAACTGGACTCTGGAAGATTTTTCTCAGTGTCCATGCTTTGGACAAATAGTAGACCTAATTTTTTTTTCTACTAGGCATTTATCTAATTCTGTAGAAAACTATCAACATACTCATGACATTGTATGGGTACCTCTGAAAATTTGCTCCAATTTGGGAAATTTCAGGAGGAACTAGGAGCAGCAGCTCAAAAGTGGATGCAGGAAAGGCAGTATTTGGTGCGTGGTCAGCCCCTCAGGCCTTTGCACACCTCCAGAGAAACGTTTGGACGGTAGCAAGTCTCAGGGTTGAGTCTGGACTCAGACACCCTGCTTTTCTTTTTGAGAAATAGCTAAATTGCTTTTGAACAATGAATTATGGTCAACATTTTTTTTAAAAAGGCAAATGTATCTGAAAATAGAATAACAAAACAGTCCTGTGAACTCTGGCTGCCCGAAGATTAGCTTAACCAGGGTTAAGCTTGTGACTGTGCTTCTACCTCGACCACAGTGCTTTGGACAGGGACCTGTACAGGTTTCTGCAAATGGTATTAAATCTTGCTGTGCAAACTAGTTTGTGACTTGTCTTCATTGATAGGCCATCACCACCTTTTTCAGTCCACAACTTGTTTAATCTTCTCCTACTGGTGATAAGTTTAGGTTTCTCCAGTTTAATCACATGAGAAGCAGTTCTGCAATAAATGTTCCTGAGGATAACCTTTCTTTACTCTTGTGGTAAAATCCTAGGAGAGAGAAAATGCTGAGCCAGCAGACATGCAGTCTATACGTCTTGACACATGTTGCCAAACTGTCTTCTAGAAAGAGTCCCAACTCACTCTCCCACCACCAGTTTCTGAAAATATTTGACTCACATCCTCATTAACAATGGATTTTGCCAGTATTTTTTAATAATTACCAGCCCAAGAAGTTTACAAAGGTATCTCATTGTTTTCATTGGCATCACGTTTCTTATCAGCAAGACGGAGCTGCTCTTTCTTTGTCATCCATTCATTCTTCTTGTTCATTGAGCTGCCTCTTCCTAGATTTGGTGACTTCTGATCAAGTCAGCCTTTAACTGACCTCTGATTGGTTAGTCTAGACTCCCCAACTCTCATAGAGGCTTCCACCAGCATGGGCTGCTAGTCCTGTTTCCATCTTTTTTCTTTTCTTTTCTTTTCTTTTTTTTTTTTTTAGAATGCATCTTTTTCTCAGACTTTTTAAATTAGTTTCATAGATAGAATTTAGTGATTCATCAGTCTTATGTAACACCCAGTGCTCGTTACATCCCATGCCCTCTTTAACGTCCATCACTCAGTTACCCCATTCTCCCACCACCACGCCCCAGCAACCCTCAGTTTGTTCCCTGTGATTAAAGGGTCTCTTATGGTTTGCCTTCCTGTCTGTTTTCATCTTATTTTATTTTTCCTTCCCTTCCCCCATATTCATCTGTTTTGATTCGTAAATTGCACATGAGTGAAATCATATGGTATTTGTCTTTCTCTGATTGATTGATTTCGCTTAACAAATACCCTCTAGTTCCCCCCACATCGTTGCAAATGGCAAGATTTTTTTGGTGACTGAGTGTTATTCCGTTGTGTATGCATATATACCACATCTTCTCTATCCATTCATGTGTTGATGGACATCGGGGCTCTTTCCATAGTTTGGCTATTGTGGACATTGCTGCTATAAACATTGGGGTGCAAGTGCCCCTTTGATTCACTATGTTTGTATCCTTTAGGGTAAATACCTAGTAGTGCATTTGCTCGGTTGTAGGCAGCTCTATTTTTAACTTTTTGAGGAACCTCCACACTTTTCTCCAGAATGGCCGCACCAGCTTGCATTCCCACCAACAGGGTTCCCCTTTCTCCGCATCCTTGCCAACATCTGCTGTTTCCCAATGTTAATTTTAGCCATACTAGCTGGTGGTTTACTTCGTGGTTCTCACTGGATTTGATTTGGATATCCCTGATGTCGAGTGATGTTGAGCATTTTTTACGTGTCTGTTCTTTGGAGAAATGTCTGTTCATGTCTTCTGCCCATATCTTTCATCCAGTCAAATATGACTGGATGTTTTGTTTTTTGGGTGTTGAGTCTGATAAGTTCTTTCTAGATTTTGGATACTAGCCTGCTTCCACACACACACACACACACACATTCACATCATAGCATGAAGGGTGTTCTTCATGCTTGAAGTGATGTCTTAGGGAACTGTGACTCTGGTAGTCAGTTTTCTTGTAGTGTGCTATAAAGAAGTCAAATATATTTATTTCTAAATTGCTGTGCTCCACAACATGTTTTCCATAGCCAAGCGGCTGACCACTGAGATGTACAATAACCTTTGGAATTCTTATCACTGTTTCCAAACTTTGCATCTAGGCCTTCTGCAGTGCTTGGTACTCCGACTTCCCCCCTCCAGACTGCATCTCTTCCTTCATAGATCTGCTTCAAAGACCTAGTCACTTTCTTGCTGTATCACTGCAAATGTCTCCTTCATAACACCACTTCTTCCTCTTATGTAACTCCCTAAATGTGGGCAGGGATTTTGTCCCCATACTGTAGCACATCAGGTTCAAGCTCATTTTCAGCTTCACCACTTCCTACATGCTTCCCCAGACCCACTCAGCTCTTTCCATGCCACCTCCCCATTTGGCTGGACAGTTCCCCTGTCTTCAGTAAAGCAGCTTCAAGTTGACGTCTCCCCTGGATCCCACCATTTCCAAATGTGCAACTTCTACTTCTTCTCCTGAGTCCCTAATGCACTTGTGTACTTTCATTAAACTTTGTTGATGTTTAAGCCCTGTTATTTATCTGTATCTTTCACCTTTTATACCCTCCTGTGTTATCCGGCTTAAAGTCTAAGATCTCAGAGGGCAGGGCTTGTATCTACAGACTTATTTGGTGCCAGAAGCAGCAGAAAATCAGGAGGTGAAAGTGTTTGTTAAATGCTGTTTGAAAATTAATGGAGAAGGAAGTGAATTAAATTCAAGGCAAAATGGGAATGAGGAACAGGAGTCATACCGCGCCTTTAGCTTTGCTCTGAGTACCCACATGTGAACACCTCCGCTGAGAGGTCACAGCATGTCAGTCCACCCACAGAGATAACATTTTACATTTCTCAGGCTTTGTGCTGCCTCCTCAGGGGACATTTGCATACATGGTCATATCTGATTCTCACAATGAGCTATCCTGGGAGGTGGGCAGACGTCCCTTCTCAGGTAGCTGGTGGAGAAGATGAAACTCAGGAAAAGGACCTGACCTAGTGAGTTAGTGACAAAGTCTAGTCTGAAAACAATCATTTCTCAAGACAGTTTTCTCTAAAATTCTTACTCAAATTTTCAGCCCGTGTTATCACCACAAGAACTTTTAAAATAGGAAAAAAAGATAGACATAAAATTTAATTTCACATTTAAGAGTGCTTCAGTCAGTGGAACTCCAAAGCCACATATGATCGGCATGAGGCCCTTTCTTTTAAGAGAGCACATCATGGAGTGTGGGGGACCCATCCGGCCGGTCCCCACAGCAGCTGCAAGAACTGCGGTACGAGCATTTATAGGAAAGAAGTGCAAACTCTGTGCTTTCTGACCGGCACAATCCAAGCATGCTGGTGGTCCCATGGGCCTGCTCCCACCACACCAGACACCACTGGCTGTCTGTTATGTGGCATCTCTGGTCTTGAGAGCTGTTGAAAAGTATATTGGTTCTAAGAATAGAAACAAGGTAGAATCCCTTTATGCTCATTTTCAAGGCATCAAAGTCATATTTGCAGTCAACTCCCTTTAGAACACAGGCCTGTCTCTGCAACATCCTAAGGAAATAAGCATTTTTAGTAAACCATTTGTGCAAACAAGATGCTGAGCAGAAGGGACAGGAGAGGGGCCTGTGTTTATTCTGTTTGCTGTCACATGATCATTCTTTAGGGACTCTCTGAGGGTCTCAGTGAGATGGGCACATGCATAGCCACCACCATGTAAATGCACGCTCTTTGGAAAGTCATTCAATTTATACACCAGGGGCTGCAAACACACTCAAACATACTAAATCCACTCCAAGAGAATCCGCATAAGAAAACATTACCAGGGAAAGAAGAGCCACATCTAATGGTATAATAATAGAAAATGCCTAATATAAAGGCTATGATGAACTGCAATTATGGTACAACCGCTCATGGCAAAATTATGTAGCCAATAAGTGATAATGTTGTCATAAACGTGGAAACTGTTTACAGGCTAGTAAGTGGTGAACAAAGCAAGGTTCACACCACTAGGACGTGGGGTCCACAGCCACACACAACTGAGCAAAGACTAGGAGAGAATGAGCATGAAAGTGGGAAAAAGTTTTGGGTAGTGAGTTGTAGTTCACTTTCAATTTAACTTCCAACGTTGCTTCATTTCTTGGGTGATTATTAGCAAGAATTTTGAATATGGGAAGGAGAGGACTCACACAATAGCAGGTGTGTGAGCAGGGGGTGTGACTGTTGACTCGGGGCTGCCCCCGATGGCAGAGTTCAAGTGGCACTGGGAGGAGAGCCAGTCTGGGCTGGCAGACGGGGCTCTAGAAGGCACCTCAGACCTGCCTTTCTCCTTTCATCTTCCCAGCCGTGTTCTGCGGAGATCCTGGCGTCCCAGCCCGTGGCAGGAGAGAGGACCGAGGCTTCTCCTACAGGTCGTCCGTCTCCTTCTCCTGCCAGCCCCCTCTAGTGCTGGTGGGCTCTCCACGGAGGTTTTGCCAGTCAGATGGGACGTGGAGTGGCACCCAGCCCAGCTGCATAGGTGAGAGGTGGTCTGGGGAAGACTGGCCGAGCTGGTGGGCACCTTCTTTCCAGCCCGAGCTCCTTCGAGCAGGGTGTGAGGTTGAAGATAACCAGAGTGAGCATGCTGCCGGGAATCACAGAGCTGGCCCAGGGATATGACTCGGGTGGAGATCTTAACAGGTGGGGGAGGCAGGACGTGACTCCATTTTTCCATCCTACACCTATCTCAGAGTGAGTGGAGGCAATGAGAGCTTCACTGACCATGGGGTCTGTTTCTCTGTTTTGCAACCTAGACCCAACGCTGACCATGTGTGCAGACCCCGGCGTGCCGCAGTTCGGGGTACAGAACAACTCCCAGGGATTCCAGGTAATGAGGTCAGCCAGGATCAGGCCCTCCCGCCCCCTGTCCCTGTCTATCACTGTCAGCCTCAGGGGACTCGGGGATCTTCCCAGGGACAGCATGGGCGGGAACAAGACCTTGGAAGCTGGAGACAGAAAGTGCTCTGTGTCTTTGAACCATGCCATGTGGGAGCAGCCTGCAGAAACAGAGGCCAGCAATCCGAGAAACCGATGCAGAAGAGATTCTCACGTAGTGACGCAAACACTTCCCAGCAGCCCCCTGTGGTTGGGGCGGGCAGTTGTGGGAGGACAAATGAATGAGACAAACTTCTGTCCACATGGCACTGATATGCTCCCCGTAGACACAGGGCTCAGGGTGGCAGGAAGGAGCAAGTGCCACACAGCAGGCAGGCTCCATGGACACATCTCAGAAAGAGCTTCAGGAGGAGGCAGGGGTTTGGACAGCCTGGGATGGGACACTCAGAACAGAGACCAGGAAGCAGGAAAGTATGGGTGTGTTCAAGACAGGACAGTTAGCTGGAGCCTGAGAAGCGCCCAGGAGAAACGGCACAATGAGATCCAGCCAAGGAGTGTGACTTACTCACTCGTCCTGTGTTCGTGTAACAAATATTTACAGCCATTAACTTTCCAGGTGCTAGGAATGCGGTGGGAACAAGACAGGCTAGGTGCCCACTCTAAGAAGGTCTCGGGCTGATAACAATAAACAGGATAACTTCTGAGAGCACTAAGCCCTACCCGCCATCTAGTACCAAGGGGTGTGACAGGGTGGGCTGCTATTTTAGGAAAGGTAGTGAGGGAGGAGCCTCCTCCAATTGAGCTGTGGCCTCCAGGTTGAGAAGAGCCAGCCCTGCGCGAAGCGGCGTGGGCATCCCTGCAAGGGGAACGGCCCGTGCCAAAGGGCACCACAGTGGGGGAGCACTTAGCAGGTTGGCGGAGTGGAAGCAGGCAAGCCAGCGAGTCCAGAGCAGTGTGAGCGGAGGAGGCGATGTAGCCAGAGAGCGAGGCAAGGTTTGAAAACAGCTGGGCATCGTCTTGTAAAGTTAAATATTCACACATTCTGCAACCCAAAAGCTCCATTCCTGGAAACTAACCCCAAAGATGCCCCTGCACATATTACGGAGATCTGAGAAAAACTGTGAAGTCACAGCAGTGAGAATGAATGCAGGACAGCTCTGCACTACGTGGGTGTATCTTAGAAACATTGTATCAGATGATAAGGTGGGATGATGCTATTCTAGAAAGATTAAAACTAGGAAGGACATATGATTAGAGATATATGTGCATATGTTTGATAGGATTATTTTTTAACAAAGCAAGGAAATTAAAAACACAAAATTCAAGATAGTGGTTACTGCTGGCGGGGAGCTGAGGAAGGAGGAACGGGGCAGGAAAGGAGGACACAGGGAGTAACAAGTGTGTTGCTAACATTCTAGCCCTGGAGCACTGGGCTCGATTTAATGTGTCCAGTTTCTTATAATAATTCATTTCCATGTACGTTCCATATATTCTTCTGCATGCATCAAATATCACATAATATTTTAAAAGAGAAATGTATGGGCCAGGTCACCTAGGGCCTTGAGGCCATGGTAAGCATTTTGAATTTTATTCTCACTGTCACAGGAAACCATTTGAAGGGGACTCTGATGCATCGTTTGAATGCTGCAGAGAGAGTGAATAATGGGTGGTTAGAATGGAGGGACCTGGACAAGTAGGACACTGTTGCCATGGCTCGGGGGAAGGGCGAGGTAGTGACAGTGACATGGAGGAAGTGAAGGGGTCAGGTTGAGGAAGTGAAGGGGTCAGGTTGGACTGTGGAGACAGAACCAAGAGGACGTGCTGATGGATTGGAGGGAGGGGTTGAAGCAAAGGGAGGAATCAAGACCAACTTGAAGGTTTTGATCAGCACACCTGGACGGACATAGGGGCCATTGCTGAATGAGAGGGTGAAATTCCAGACAAAGCAGAAGGGCCTAGAGGAAGGGAGTGGAAGTCAAGAGTTTCACTTGGCATTGGAATTTTGCTCCCATAAGTAATAGGGACATGTGAGTGTTTCAAGCTGGGAACCTGGGACATCAGAATTGCAGCTTAGGAAGCTGCCATGCAGAGGGCAGAGGGAGAGATGGGGCTGGTGGTTGCAGGGGTGTCACATGGGACAGTGAGAGCTGGTGGTCAGGGCGGGGCGGGGGTTTCAACTAATCTGAGGCAGAGATGGTAACAGGGTGGTGATTCTGCCCAACAGATACTCACTAAGCAAGTGCCAGTTTCTTCGGGGAGCTATCTGTAAAGAAAACCAGTCTCCTTTCCTTAAGGAATGTGTAGACTCATAGAAGAGACACACACAAGTTATAATTCTATGTTGGGCAGTGCTTCCCATTTTATAAAAGTCTTTCAAATCCAGCACTGCGTTTGAATGTCATGATACTGCGCTTCAGGTGTGGAGGAGCCTGTGGTCCCTTGCTTTGCACCAGAAGACTCAGGAGTTGAGTTCCCAGCAGCCTGTCATTCCGTGAGCAAACGTTGAGGCTGGAAGTCAGACCAGAGTCTTCTGATTCTGAGCCAGCCCTCTGTCCACCACGGCAGAGCGTGCTCCGTCTGCGAAGAGCACTGCTCTGGCTTTGGGGCTGAGTAAGGGCTGTTGGAAGAGGCACAACAGCTGGCTCAGAGGGTAAATAATATTTAACCAAGCAGAGATGTGGAAGAAGGAGGTTGCAGATGGAAGCAAGGATGTGGATAGGAGCCAGGTGATGGGAAACTAAGTAGTCAAGTGACTGGGTATGAAGTATCTCTCGCTAGGAGGGGATGAAGGAAGCTTCCATCCTCTCCACAGGTTGGAAGCACAGTGCTCTTCCGTTGTCAGAAAGGTTACCTGCTTCAGGGTTCCACCACCAGGACCTGCCTCCCCAACCTCACGTGGAGCGGAACCCCGCCCGACTGTGTCCGTGAGTGCAGACTTACCCTGCACCCTAGACAGTTCCTCTGGGCAACACATTACCTCCCCTGGCTAGGCACCCAGATGCTCGAATGTTCTGAATGACAGGGAGCTCATGACTAGGACCAATATTGCTTTCTTTGTAGTCCTTATCCCTTGGGGCTTCATGGAAGACATTTCCACACAAAAGCTTTTCTGATATTTGAAAGCAATTTCTATGCCTTAGCAAAAAAGAAAGAACTTTCTAGCGGCAGCAAAAACGCACTGCTACAAGGTCAGCCATCGGGATGAAAGATTTCAGGCTTTTGACCATAATTACTCCTCTTCCCCCAGGAAGAGTGCTGCAGGCCCCCCAGGGGTGACTAAACCAGGATCCACATCATCTCCATCCTGGTCATACGTCTAGACATCAAGGCTGGGATTGGAGGGGAGGTTTGGGGAGGGGGTGCGAGACAGGAAAGGGGCCTAGAGGGGAAAGGAAGGGGATGTTCCACGTAGGAACAGGAATAGTCAAAAGGGCTCCTGAAGACCCTAATCTTGCCAGGTCCAATACTGTCTTTCCTCTCGTCCAGCCCACCACTGCAAGCAGCCAGAAACGCCATCCCACGCCAACGTCGGGGCCCTGGACTTGCCCTCCATGGGCTACACACTCCTCTACTCCTGCCAGGAGGGCTTCTCCCTCAAGGGTGGCTCCGAGCACCGCACCTGCAAAGCAGACGGCAGCTGGACAGGCAAACCACCCATCTGCCTGGGTGAGTGCGCCCACTCAGCGAACCTCTCTGGGGTGGGAGGCCAAAGCTGACAGCTGAGCTTAAGTGGAAGACAGCAAAAGAGAAGGAAGGAATGGGATGTCCAGCAGCTGGGTCCTGCTTCTGAGTTTCTGGGGTATTGAGCCTCTAGGAGATGAAACCAGAGCAGTCCAAAGAGACACATAGTGAGGCCATCCCAAGTTTTATTTTGCTACCTTCTGCCTGGGCATAAAGATAGATAGATTAATTAATTAATTTGTTTGTTTGTTTGTGAGAGAAAGTGTGTGTGTATATGGTTTCTCTCCCTCTCTCTTTCTCTTAAAAAAAAAATAGTAGACATACCTTAAAAAAAGAATTGTCTTGTAGCCTAACATATGATCTGTCCTGGAGAATGTTCCATGTGAACTTGAGAAGAATGTATATTCAGCTGCTGTTGGGTGGAATGTTCCATAAATGTCGATTAAGTCCATCTGATCTACTGTGTAGATTAGGCCCAGTGTTTCCTTATTGATTTGCTGTCTGGATGATCATGATTGAAAGGAAGGTATTGAAGTCCGCTGCTGTTCCTGTGTTGCTGTTTCCTGTTTGTTCTTTGTTTTGTTTTGTCCATTCAGCCACTCTATGTGTTTGGATTAGAGAATTTAGTCCATTTATATTTAAAGTAATTTTTGATAAGTATGGACTTCCTATTGCCATTTTCTTAATTTTTTTTTTCTGGCTGCTTTGTAGTTCCTTTCTTCTTTCCTGACTCTCTTCCTTTGGGATTTGATAAGTTTCTGTAGTGGTATGTTTTGATTCCTTTCTCTTTACCTTTTGTGTATCCACTAAAGGTTTTGTTTTGTGTTTACCGTGAGGATTACATAAAACATCTTATACTTATGACAGTCTTTTTAAAGCAAATAACAACTTGGGCACCTGGGTGGCTCAGTCAGTTAAGCATCCAACTCTTGGTCTCAGCTCTAGATTTTGGCTCAGGCCTCGATATCAGGGTCATGAGTTCAAGCCCCACACTGGGCTCTGTGCTGGGCATGGAGCCTACTTAAAAATTTCACTACTGGGTATTTTCCCCAAAGATACAGATGTAGTGAAAAGAAGGGCCATATGTACCCCAGTATTCATAGCAGCAATGTCCACAATCATCAAACTGTGGAAAGAGCTGAGATGCCCTTCAACAGACGAATGGATAAAGATGTGGTCCATATATACAATGGAATATTATGCAGCCATCAGAAAGAATGAATACCCAACTTTTGTATCAACATGGACGGGTCTGGAGGAGATTATGCTGAGTGAAATAAGTCAAGCAGAGAAAGTCATTTATCATATGGTTTCACTTACTTGTGGAACATAAGGAATAAAATGGAGGACTCTAGGGGAAGGAAAGGAAAAGTGAATTAGGGTAAATCAGAAGGGGAGACAAACCATGAGAGACTGTGGACTCTGAGAAACAAGCTGAGGGTTATGAAGGGGAGGGGGAGGGGGATGGGTCTGATTGTGGGTATTAAGGAGGGCATGTATTGCATGGAGCACTGGGTATGGTGCATAAACAGTGAATCTCGGATCACTGAAAATAAAATAAAAATAAGTAAAATATATAAACAAATAAATAAATAACAACTTAACTTTGAGTGCATACAGAAGCCCTACATTTTTACACTCCCTTCCTACATTTTAAGTTTTTGATGTCATGGTTGACATCTTTTTATACCATGTATTCATCAACAAATTATTCCAGTTGTAGTTTTCACGGGTTTTTTGGTTTTTCTTTTTTTTTTTTTAAGTAGGCTCCACACCCAGCATGGAGCCCATTTCGAGGCTTGAACTCATGACCCTAAGATCTGAGCTGAGATCAAGAGTCAGATGCTTAACCAACTGAGCCACCCAGGAGCCCCTGCAGTTGTAGTTATTTTTAATGCTTTTGTCTTTTAATCTTCATGCTAGAGTTATAACTGATCTACCCACCACAGTTAGAATATTAGAGCATTCTGAATTTAACCATCTATTTATCTGTATCAATGAGTTTTATAGTTTCCTATGTTTTTATATTTAGATCCTTTCTTCTACTTGAACTCCTGCCATTGAACTGTGTGCAGCTGTACATTCAGTGTGTCCATGGCAGGAGGGGAATTCGGGAGCCTCCTATGTAGCTGCGTTGGTCCACGGTCTCTTCAAGAGTTCTCTGTATATCTAGAATATAAGACTTTTATCAGATACAAGATTTGCACATATTTTCTCCCATTTTATGAGTNTTCCTGCCATTGAACTGTGTGCAGCTATACATTCAGTGTGTCCATGGCAGGAGGGGAATTCAGGAGCCTCCTATGTAGCTGCGTTGGTCCACAGTCTCTAGAATATAAGACTTTTATCAGATACAAGATTTGCACATATTTTCTCCCATTTTATGAGTTGCCTTTCACTTTTTTTTTTAACTTTCAAGTACTTTCTCCTTTATTTCACGTGTCACCGGAAATTAGACTGTCACATTTCAAGCTCCATTTTAACACAGTCCTGTGTTAAGTTTTTTTTCTTTTTTTTCAAATGGAGTTTTTTTTTACACCCTTATTGAGATGTGATTGATATATTAAAATGCACATATTTAATGTATACAACTTAATGAGTTTGGATCTTTTCACCTTCTTTTGGTGTCTTTTTAAGCACAAAAGTCTTTCATTTTAATGAACTCCAATTTATCTGTATTTTCTTTGTTCATGCTTTCATATCATACCTAAGAAACCATTGCCAAATCCAGGGTCATGAAAACTTATATCTATGTTTTTTTCTAGGAGTTTTATAGTTTTAGCTCTTACATTTAGGTCTTTTGTTCATTTTGTGGGGTTTTTTTGGGGGGGGAGTGGTTGTGTGGGGTCCAAATTCATTCCTTTGCTTGTAGATACCTAGTTGTCCCAGCTTCATTTGCTGGAAAGACTACTCTTCGCTATTCTTCGTTGAATTGTCTTGGCACCCTTGTCAAAGATCATTTGACCATAAATATGTGAGCTTATATCTGGATCCTCAGTTTTACCCATTGATCTGTATAACTGCCTCTATGACATCACCACAGTTCTGATTACAGTAGCTTTATAATAAGTTTTGAAGTTGGGAAGAATACATCCTCATTTTTGTTCTTCTTTTTCAAGATTTTTTTGTGGCTCTTCTGGGCCCCTTTTACTTCTATATGAATCTTAGGATTGGATCATGAAATTCTGCAAAACAGACAGCTGGGATTTTGACAGGGATTGTGGTAAATGTGTAGGTCATTTTGGGAAGTGTTGCCATCTGAACAGTAGTAAGTCTTCCTATCCAAGAGCATGAGATGTCTTTCCATCTATTTAAATCTTTAATTCCTTCTAACGATGATTTGTCATTTTCACTATACATGTCTTGCACTTCCTTGGTCACATTTAGACTTTTTTTTTTTTTGCCCCAGAGGTACAGGTCTGTGAATCATCAGGCTTACACCTTTCACAGCATTCACCATAGTACAAACCCTCCCCAATGTCCATAACCCATCCACCCTATCCCTACCCTCCCACCTCCCAGTAACCCTCAGTTTGTTTTGTGAGATTAGGAGTCTCTTATGGTTTGTCTCCTTCCCCATCCCATCTTGTTTCATTATTTTTCCCTCCCTACCCCCCACAACCCCCCACCCTGCCCCTCAAGTTCCTCATATCAGAGAGATCATATGATAATTGTCTTTCTCTGATTGACTTATTTCGCTCAGCATAATACCCTCTAGTTCCATCCACATCGTTGCAAACGGCATGATTTTGTTTCTTTTGATAGCTGCATAGTATTCCATTGTGTATATATACCACATCTTCTTTATCCATTCATCTGTTGAACATATTTAGTCTTAAGTATTTTGTTTTTGATGCTATTATGTACTCGTTTATAAAAGTACAAAATGCTTTAGATGCAGTTGAATTTCAATTCAACCCCTTACTGTGTAATCTTCGGCAAGCCTCTTCACTTCTCTGCCTCTTAACAAGTTTCTCTTCTATAAAATGAATATAGTAATCTGTACCTCACAGTTTTGAGAGCAGGAGTAAATGAAATAATGTGAATAACATGGCCTAGCACAGCTCCTGGCCCATAAGCTTTCTACCTCTTACTCTCTTCATCTTATAAAACCTAAGACAATAAAGACATTTTCTTCATAAAAGTGCTTTGACTGAGTCACTGTGGAAAATTTCTCCACAGCATTCTATACATAAGCTGCCCTCTGGAGTCAGAAGGATTGTGCTCAAAATCAAGCCTCCTCGAGGAGATAGTAGGGAGAGTCTGCCCTTCCTTGGTGATGACGCAGATATTTCTGTTGTTTCTGTACAAAAGAAGACAAGACATTAACACTGGCTGACTATGACTTTCATGTTCATAACCTCATTTATTCAGCGTAGACCTGTGAGGTATGCTTCAGTATTTTCCCACATTTCCAATGAGGAGGTGGAGACTCTGAGGGGTAAAGTGACCAGTCAAGGTCACACATCATGAAGTAGCTCTGCTGGGACCTGAACCTGCACTGTCTGGCTCATACCCAGAGCTTGTGACTTTGCCTGTGAGGGCTTATCAGCCTTTTTTGCTCCCCCCACCCAAGTGCTTTATTGAATTCTGCTGTAGACTGATGTGTATAGAAACTGCTATGAGAGGGGTGACAGCCTCAGGCCATGGGCAGCTACTAGTAGTCTCCATAACCTTTTTTGATCTCTGAAATTGCTTAGAAAGTCATCAGCAAGCCAGGGGCGAAGGTAATGGTGGACATAATGATCAGAAGGAGGCCCAAGACCAGGGCCCGGATGTTCAGGCACTTGGCGGCAGAGACATAGGCCAGGGCCCCCGGTCACGTTGCCTGCCATCTTCTGCTCCCTAGGCTTCACAGAGTAGGCAAATACCAGGAAGCCCAGACTGTGTTGAACAGGGACCGGATGATGTGATCGGACACGGAGGTCTTGCTGTGGGTGCTGATCATGGGGGTCGCCAGAGGAGCCAAGCCCTGGGGTGCCCCAAGTACAGCCCCTTCCTGCTCCTCCTCGAGCATCTCTTAGGCTGGGAGGTATGCTGGTGTGGACGGCCAGAGAAGAAGCGCTAGGAATTGTGGTTCATAGTGTAAGACGGAGCAGTTGTTGTGGGCTTCTCAGTCTTAATATCATCACTCCAAGGGAAGGGAGCACACCACTCAAAGCCCCACCAGGCCTCAAGGAGTTTCCTTTTGATTGGTGGAAGGTCCTCCTTCGTGCCAGGCATCTGGGAGGAAAGCAGAGTCCGGGACAGGGCTTTGCAACCTACAGTCGTCAATAGGGGGTGTTTGGCAGATCTAGGTACAAGAGTGACAAAGTAGCTTTATTTCCCTTTACCTCTTGCTGAAATTCAGCACTTCCCTTTAATTTGAAATGTAGACCAAAACCCATACTAGTGTTAATGATACCTGTGACTTTGTCACCAGTAAAAACTGTAGAGATCTTCATATTATATTATACTTGTTACTGACATCATGAAATACTGCTTATATTCCTGACTACTTCAAGGATATGGTAGTGACTGGACCTGCTATTAGGTCCTGTTATTTAATGCAGTGATAAAAATCACATACCTACCTGCATCCTAATTCTTTGTTTGAAATGTCAATGACTATAATTGATAAGATGGATTTCCTTTTAACTCGTTATGTTTTATTACTCCAAGAGCGGTCCAGAGCATCACCAGACCATCCAAGTAGCCACTCCCCATCTAAGAGGATGAGTCCAAAACAAGATCTCAGAGAATCCACTGACTTAGTGTCAGAGAGGTGGCCATTATCTTTCCAATGGAGTGTAGACCAGAGGCTAAACCTGTGTTCTTCCATTCTCTTTCCCCAGCAGAGGTGCGGCCTAGTGGGAGACCCATCAACACTGCCCGGGAGCCACCACTCACCCAAGCTTCCGGTAGGTATGGTCCAGACCTCTGGCTCAAGAAGCTGGTGTTGATTCCTTTACCTAGTCACCCAGAAACATGCACATGACTTTCCAAGTACTCAGTGAAAGGGTTGAAAACTGTGTACAGAGCCAAACAGATCCCCCAGCCACTATCCACCCCTGACAAACTTCAGGAGGAAGTGAGCCTGAAGGAAACAGAAACCTCATCCAGAAGAGGCCAAAGCCTTCCAGAAACACATCCAGAGCTCTGAGCTCTGGAACCATTGATTACCACAACCCCCCACCCCCAGCACTGAACTGGCCAGTGTGTAGCCATACAGAGACAGAGACCCAAGTCCTGCCCAGGGAGCTTCCTAGAAATGCCTTTTTCAATATGGGTATTGTTTCTTTCAAAGGGGGATGTCCAGAACTAGACACATAACTACAGGTGTGGCCCGACCAATGCAAAATTATTATAGACTATCGTATCCTTTTTTGAACTTTTATTTACTACATTAGCACATGTGTTATGTAAGAAGGAAACCAGAGTTGGCGTCATACTCGGTTCAAGTTCCATTCTGGATCACAACAGGACGGGAACACTCCACCATCCTCTCCCGTGTTAGGCTTTGGAGAAAACAAGCTCAGTGAGTGAACTGGGATCAGCCACCAGGTGGCCTCAGTCCCTCTCACGTCTGTTTCTCAATTTCTCCAGTTCCTGGGGATGTTTTTGCCAAGAACTCCCTTTGGAAAGGGGCCTATGAGTACCAGGGGAAGAAGCAGCCAGCCATGCTCAGAGTGACTGGCTTCCAGGTTGTCAACAGCAAGGTCAACGCCACCATGATTGACCACAGTGGCGTGGAGGTGCACTTGTCTGGTAAGGAGCAGGCCATCCCCAAGAAAGCCTGGGTGTGGTAGGGGTGGGCTGGCACACGCCCTCTACAAGGACAAGTCTACTGTCATTGCATCCTCATGTCCTGGGGGGCTAGTCTGATGGGCAGGGGGAGGAGAAACTGTCTGTTCATCTTCCTTTGCATGATAAAATCACCAGGGACTAAAAGGAAGTGGTTAGATGACAAACGTTAATAACTTGAACTGAAAGGACTTTTAAATAAAGCGAAAAGAGACCAAAATCCCTAAAACTGAACCAAAAATAGGGACAGAGAATTCCCAGAAGCCAAAATACAGTCAATAAACAAAAGAAAAAATATTTTTCAGTAGTAATCAAAAAACTAAAATTAAACAGAAAATGTCATTTTCCACTTATCCCACTAAGATTTTTTTTAAGTCGTAAACCTTAGTGCTGGTCAAAGTCCGGTGAAGGCACTGATGCAGCTGATGTTCAAAGTGTAAAAGAGTACAGTTCTACAAAACACTCTGGCAATTTGTGGTAAGATCTTTGAAAATTATTGAACCCATTAAGTGTTTTTCTAAGAATTTTTATCATAAAAAATATCTATGGAGAGAGTCAGACATTGCTGAATAAAGGAATCACATTACAGGGCTATCTGTATTACATAAAAACCAGAGAGAGAAAATTGTCCGAAAATAACAAAATGGACATATTAATTATAATACATCTGATAGATAAAATAGTATGCCAGTTTGGGGGCAAATGGACCTACCCTAGTGCATTTATAATGTGACTCCAATTTTTAAAGGAAAAATTATATTCGTGAGAAAGAAAACGGGGAGCACCTGGGTAGTCGATTAAGTGTCTTCCTTTGACTCAGGTCATGATCCCAGGGTCCCGGGATCGAGCCCCACATCGGGCTCCCTGCTCTGCGGGGAGTCTGCTTCTCCCTCTCCCTCTGCAGCTACCCCCACTTGATCACTCTCTCTTGTTCTCTCTCTCTCAAATAAATAAAATATTAAAAAGAGAAAGAAAATTGGAAATAATTCCACCAAAAGGGTAACAGTGGCTATTTCTTAGTGATATCAGAAATGATTTCTTTTTTCTTCCTGTATCTCTGCATTTTCCACAATTTCTTCGATTTTCAATCTTTTTATAATCAGAAAAACTAAATCTCTCAGAAAACAAACATTTCTGGAGGAGATGGACAGGTAAAGGAATGCATGAGTGAATGGATGCGGACATTAACACACAACCACATACCCACGTACCCACGCATTCGTGCGAGCGCACACACACACACAACTGAACAGTTGGGTTCACTCATTTGCTCTAAGGCAGAGTCGTGAGGACATTCACAGAAGCCCACTCCATGCTCCATGCAATCCCACGCTCATGGAATCATACGGCATACTTGTGCATCCACTGACACATTAACGTATGCAAAATCATACTTTATCTGACACGTGCATGTGTTCGTAGGGTCACAAACACAGGTCAGTAATCCAGTTGTCGATAACACACATGCTCACACTCTTGTGTATCCTCACGATCAGCCCACACAAATTCACAGGCAACACTACACTTACCTCCTGGTGGTCATGCATGCCATGTTTACATCCACATCAACACGCGGAATCCCACGTACACGCAAATTTCAGCTTGGGGGTTTTTCCAGATCTTTTCTGTACTCTCTGAACTTCCTTTTCCCAGGAATTTACAAGAAAGAAGATTTCCATCTCCTGCTCCAGGTTTACCAGATTACAGGGCCTGTGGAGGTCTTTGTGAACAAGTTCAAAGATGATCACTGGGCTTTAGATGGGCATGTAAGTGCTGCAGAATCTCAGTCCTTGACCTCCCCGTGCCCTTCCCGCATCCCTGAGCCCCAGATCACAGGCAGGGAAGCGGGGAGAGAGAGTGGAGATACATAGGATCAACATGAAAACTAGGGAGGTTATCTTGGGGGCCAGGACTGGGATCAAGGGAATCCTCATCTGCTAGTGAAATAGGTAAAGGAAAAGATAAGGGGGCCAGGAGGCTGAGTGTCCCGAGGGCCAGCGTGTCTGAGTGGTATGGAGTAGGGTCTGCTGTTTGAGCAGAAAGCAAGGAACCAGAACGGCGGTATAAGAGGGAATTCATGCAAGCTGGAGGTAATGGTGTGGTGCTGGGATATGGGAGAACAGCCCAGGTGACTACTTCAAATACCCACACACAATGGAGGATTCGGATTCCAGATGACTTAGCACAGCCTGAGGACACAGGGGAGGAGATGCGGCTTTCTTGCCTTCCCTCATGGGAAAGCCTTACTGCATTCTCGGGCATTCTTAAGGCAGAAGGCAGATCCACAATGATGTCCTCTGCCCATACCTTCCAGTCTCACAGGGGGATGGATTTCAGCATCATGTCACATGTCACACCATGGCTGCCTGTGTCAGATTACTAATGCTGGACATAGAAGGGTGGGAAGGAGGGAGAGGTCGTGGGGCCAGAGTAGCAGAGAGTTGAGGAGTCAGGGTGCTTCCGCAGGGACAAGGCAGATGAGCCGAGAAGACTCAGATCCCCAGCTACCTCCTGAAATTAGTAGCTATTGGAACTGCAATGAACCGTCCAAAGTACGTTAAATCTGTCAGGTACACTTTAATCATGGCTCCGTGGGTCCAGGGGCTCTTGACGGTCGTTTTCATCACGGTGATAACGGCGGACAGTTCTCCAGGCCCGGAAGCGGTCTAAGTGCCTTCTGTGCGTGAGCCGGCGCAGGCCTCGCCGCCACCCCGCGCACAGGCACCATCGTCACTCCCGCCTAATAAATGAGAGGTCCGCGTGGGTGAAGTGATGGGACCGGTAGCTGACGAAACCCCTCCCTGCCTGGAGCACCTGCTGTGCCCACCCCACCCCCGCACCACAGTCCCAGTGACACCAGGGTCGGACAGTGCACGCGGGGGGGCGCGTGGCTTGGCCAGGCGTGGCCCCATCTCACGGCCTCTGCTCTCACCTCCGCAGGTCTCCTCAGAGTCCCCCAGAGGCACCTTCATCTACCAAGGCTCAGTCAAGGGCCAAGGCTTTGGGCAGTTCGGCTTTCAAAGACTTGGTAACTAGCATCTGGCCCCAGGAAGGGAGACACTTGCGTCCTGGGGTGGGGGGTAGAGGAGCGAAGCACAACAGCTAAATCCAGGGGGTCCTAACCATGTGGGGGTTACGGCCGCCTTTGAGATTCTGATAAAGACTGTGGAGTATGGCCCCAGACACAAGCGCATACTCATAATAGGCTCGACCGTTGCCAGTTTCCCGGCCTGGGCTGGAGTGGAGAGCCCCAGCCTCAGGGACTTTGGGTCTCAAAGACAGCCCCCAGCAACACCAGCCCGCCAGCACCGGGGCACCACCCAGACCCCCTGAAGCATGCAGATGTGGAGGTGTCGGGGGTGTCGGGGGTGTCCTTCCCTCCCCGAGCCCTCCCGGAAGATGGTCCTCCCCTGGCATCTTTACCCAGCCTGCTACTGTCATCGACTCCAGTCTTCTCCCTTCGGAGATTGCCCTTGACCCAGAGCCTCGGACCCTAGTCGGGGGAGGGCCCCTCGTCTCCCCGAGGCGGTGGGAAGGGAGACAGGAGGCAGTCCTCCGAGCTCAAGAGCCAGTTTTACGTACCTGGGTGCTGACACCACCGTGCCCAGGGGCCTTGCCTGCCTTTCCTCGCAGCTCCAACCTTCAGGAAGCTTCTCCTTAGCGGAAATCCGCTTCCCTGTCATTCCCACTCTCCTCCCTGAGGGGACTTCTTAGCTCACCCTTGTGAGGATCAAGGAGTAAGATCTCTCTCTTCCCTACAGTAGCCCTTCGCGTACTTGCAGACAGTGCCCCCTACCCCTCGGCCTGACCCACCGGAGAGAACTCAGAAGCCGCAGTTCTCATTATGGCTCCGCGACGGACTCCCTGTCCGCCGGGGCAGACCTGTCCCCTCTTGGAGCCTGCCCCCCGGGTGAGGGGGCCACTTAGCGTGTGTCCCTGTGCTCCTCGGGGCCCTCTCGGCGGAGGAGGGGAGACCCGCCCGAGGCGCTCACACCTCCTCTCCCGCCTGTTTCCTGTTTTGGCTTCCTCGTAAGGTTTTACCCCATGAGAAGCTTCCGTGGCCAAAAGAAGTTTCAAAACTTGGGACGGCAGCACCCCGTGAAGGTTTCACGGTGCGACGCTGTGCCAGGCCCTCCCGACAGGCCTCCCGGGGACTGAACACGGTCCCCGGCGAGCGCTCCGACGGCGGGCTGGCTGCGTGCGGGGGAGGGCAGCCGGCGCGGGGTCCGCCGGGGGATGACCGCCCTCCCCGCACGGGCCCCGGGGGCTGTCCCCGCGCAAATCCGCGTCCCTGTGACGCGAGGTTTCCGCTCTGCGACTTTGCAGACCTCAGGCTGCTGGAGTCCGACCCCGAGTCCATCGGCCGCCACTTTGCTTCCAACAGCAGCTCGGTGGCAGCCGCAATCCTGGTGCCTTTCATCGCCCTCATCATCGCGGGCTTCGTGCTCTATCTGTACAAGCAC
>LNAC01000035.1:6530667-6601923 GCA_002007465.1 Ailurus styani | reverse complement strand
CTTCTGCAAGGAGGACGCGACCGCCCGCCCCCTCCGTCTGCCCCTTCAGACCCTGACTTAGTCTCTGTCTCTCTCTCTGTGTCTCTCTCTCTCTCTCTGTGTGTCTCTGTCTCGGTCGCTCACTCTCGCGCCTAGGAGGAGACCTAAAGTTCCGTTCAATGGCTATGCTGGCCACGAGAACACAAATGTCCGGGCCACCTTCGAGAACCCGATGTATGACCGCAACATCCAGCCCACAGACATCATGGCCGCTGAGGCAGAGTTCACGGTCAGCACAGTGTGTACCGCGGTATAGCCCCCAGGCCTGGCTGCCACCGCCACCGCCACCGAGAGCCCCGCCTCCGGCAGCCGGTGAGGAGCGCGTGGGCGGGGGGCGCGCATACCTTGCGACCTGGGGGCGGGGGCGGGGTGCGCCGGCCCCTGCACTGAACCGCTGGGCGCCAGGCACCAAGCTGGGGACGGCCCCCCTGTAAGGCGGGTCCTGTGGTTATCCCTATTCATGGGAAAACTGAGACACAGGAGAAGGAATGAACTCCACCAGGATCACACAGCAAGTAAGTAACAGGGGCAGAATCCAGCCCCAGGCAGGCTGGCTCCAGAGACTGTGCTCTTCTGAGCCTCTAGCCTTGGCAAAATACCCAAGGAGAATGTGTCCCTCGGGGCTCTCCAGAGAGAGGTGCATGTGTGTATACATAATAAGATAGACATACCATGCACATACGTACATCTCCACACAGGCATTTGCACACCTATATCCCTACGGGAGGGTGCATGCATATGTGTACCTAGCTATATGGAGACAGCCGTCTAGAGAGAGGGATGTATATAGGTACATATGTATTGTATGTATTCATAGAGACAGAGGTGAGGGGAGAGGGTTAGTTTAAGGAATTGGTTCACATGATGGTGGGGCTAGAAAGTCTGAAGTCCACAGGGCAGGCCCGCAACTGGAAATTCCATCAGGGGTTGATTTCATCTGGATCCAAAGGCCATCTGGAGGCAGAATTCCTTTCTCTTCAGGGACTTCAATCTTTTCTCCTCAGACCTTCAACTGATTGGATGAGGCCCACCTCTATGGGGTGGGTAATCTGCTTTAGTCAAAGTCCACTGATGTAAGTGTTAACACACCTAAAAAATTCCTTCACAGCAACATCTAGACCTGGGTTTGACCAAACAACTGGAGTTTGACCAGACCCTTGTTGAGTTGACATGTCAAATTTGCCATCATCTAGAGCATAATGGATGGTTGACACAATCCCTGCCTGTCTCCAGTTCTCACCACCCTTCTTGGAGTCCAGTTTCTCCTCTAGATTATTTCTCTGGCTTAAGTCTGAGATTAAAATTGTAGGCATTAAGATAATTTATACATAAAGAGATAAAAATTATTTTTAGAACATACAAAGGCAACCATTGGACACAAATAATTAACTTATTGAGTTTTTCCACATCCTTTGACAGCCATCTGAAACAAACATTTAAAGGAGGAGAAATTATTCCAGGATTTCATACTTAGTTCTGAGGTTTCATCTTTATGATCCCTCTGCACTTTTTCCTACTCAGAACTCATACTGATAGAAAGCAAAATGAAAAAGGATAATCCCCTCTGATGACATAAATCAGGCCTTATGGGTGATCAGTAATGACTCTGAACTTGGAGTTGCTGAATTATTGAACAGTATGAGAAAGAAATCAGAATGCCCCCTGATCTGCATAACCCCCTCCCCAACCTCCACTCCCCATCTCAGGCTCCATTGGGTCCTCACACCTATGCACGATGTACCACCTCCAGGCCACATGCAGCTGGTGGCTCCAAGTCTAAGCAGCCCCCAGCACCATCCATCGTCAGCATTCAGGGCTCCGGAATATTCCAGCCATGCCACAGCTCCCCGGCACGACTCCTCTGGAGAGGGGCCCACCGTGCTCTGCCCGGAGCAGGAGCAGCAAAGACACAGAGAAAGTGTTGCTTGGCTCAGGGAGGGCATGTGTGAGGAACCACCCAGAACACACACGCACATGTTTAAAATGAATAATTACGTGATAAATTCAAATGAGGCCTAACAAGAACAACTGAACCCGAAATAGGAAAATCATGGAGGCCTGTGGGGTCAGGCAGTCGGGGCAGGGCCATGGTATGGTTCTCATGGACCTTTTCCTCCATTGAAAAAAAATATTAAACATGATAGTTGACAACTGTATTGTTGTAAAAATGAATATAATCCAGTCTGGACACATTACTGTATGCCCATTAGTATCATATTCATATTTTTTCCTCCCGATTTGAAAGAAACTAAAATTAAACCATTTTCCTACACCCCTGTGTGGTGGCCCCTGAGCACTGGGTCTCTTGAGCCTAATGGCTAAGTCGATACTGCCGGGGAAAAAAAGAACATTGGGAAAATGTGGGTCCTGCGGTGTGTGTTCCCCACTACACCCTGTCCTCAGGCCGGGAAGATCAAAGATCAAGTCTACTAATTTACTTCTTTCCTCTTTATCCCTCTTTGCTTTGCCTCTTTTCTTTCACCTGCTTCTGCTCCCTGCCCCACCCCGCCCTGCCTCTCCTGTCTACAATCTCGGGTGCGATCTGTCTGTCCCCAGTTCTCCAGGGGACAGGCAGTCACCCCCTGAGCACAGTGCCCGGTGCCCATCTTCGTCTGTCTCTCTGCCTGTGTCTGCTACTGCTGGGACCCGGGCCCTCGCCCTGCCACCATCTGCACCCACCACCCCGGAGAAGACTGCCACTGGGCCCCGACTTTGGGCAGTAAAGGAAGGGGGGGCTGCAGACGGTTGAAGGAAGCTTACAGATTTAAAATAGCGAAGCGTCCTGTGGGTGCGCCCGTGTGTGTATGGGCCTGAGCACACACAAACACGCACGCCTCTCCTTCATTGGAGTCCTACGGAAGAGACCTCAGAAGCTAAGAAAGAGAAATGTGTGCGAAAGATGCTCCATGCCCTGCCCCCCCCAAACATGGAGAAGAGGTGAAGGGGAGGACACCCGGTCCACACCGAAACCAACACACCCGCCTGCCCCGTGTGTGAGGATGCGGTCAACGTGCTAGCAAGCGGCCAGTGTGCAGAAGTCAGCTGTCTGCCGATGGACGTTCCCATCTGCAGGGTCACAGCAAGGAGGACCCCAAGGGCAGGAAAACATCTGAAGAAGTACATTGGAAAGCAGTTTATTTTTCCAACAGAATTTTATTGAGTTCTAAGCCCAGTGAGTTAAAAAGTCATTCCGGGTCCAGGGCAGCCCTGGGAATGAAGGGTTGGGGGAGGGACAGCAGGAATCTGGCCTTGAGTCCAAGGTCACGTCTGGCTGTCGACTGACAGGGAGAAAAAAGAAGCAAGTCGGTGGCCCGGACGGAGGTGGCCAAGTCTGCAGGCGTCTGGAAGGGGCCGGTACGGAAAGGCAAGCCGAGCCTGGTGTCCAAAAAGTAACGGCTGCCACGTGTTGAGTTTCTTCTCTGTGCCTGACACTTTTGGTGTATCATTTCTAGACCTTACAACACCCAAAATACAGGAATTATTATTCTTGTCTTTAAATGAGAAAACAGAAGCCTGGAAAGGTTGAAGAGACGTAAGCCACACAGTAAGTGTGCAGTCAGGATGTAACCCAGGTGGGTCTGACTCCAAAGTCCACGACACCAGCTGCCAGACGCCCAGGTCTAACGGGGCACCGAATACGGGGCAAGTAGGTACATCTCTGTAGCAGAACTGTGTCCGGGGCTGGTGGGCCAGGCAGGGGACTGGGTGTCCTCGCTGGGCTCTCTCCTCTCCAGCTGGGCAGCGTCAGGGAAAGGACCCGGTACCCAGGCCTCCTGGAGCTGGTGCTGGCCCCTCGGCTCCCAGCAGCCCCTCGCTGCAGCAGACAGAGGACCTGAGCGCTCCTGAACCGAAAGAATGGAGAGAATGAAAGTCACATTCTCTCCAGTTCCTTGCAAGTAGGCTTGATTCATTTTGAATTCCATCATGCTTGGGTCATTACTGAATTCCATAAACGTATTGTTGGGACACTAACAAGTTTAAGGATCAAACGGCGGCATTTAGAGCCATTTTCTCTGTCTTCAGGAAGGTCCCCCTGAGCTTAAGCACCTGTGCACGTGTGACATGCTGGCCTAAGATGTTCATATCACATAATTGAAATAACAAATAGAAATGTAAGGGAGTGGCAGGGACTCCCGCCCGGTTCTTAAGCATATGAAGCGAGCTGCCTAACGTTAAGAGGGGGCTGGAATACAGTGAGAGGTGGTCAGTTTCCAGCAGATGGGACTGGGACCCGCAGTGGCAGGAGCCCACAGCCACCCACACCCGCTCTGGGTCACCGCATCCCTGGGCTTGGCGGGGGAGGACCCACCCAGACACACACTCATGCGCTCATCTCTCTCTTTCCCTGGAAGCAAATGCAGGAAGTTCTTTGGCTGCTGCCCTTCCCCGTCCTTCGCCCCTCTCAGACCACACAGTGGACTCCTCCTCCAGCCCTGCCTCTGCCCCCTCCCCTGTGTCCCCTGTGGGGTCCCAGGAGACGCCCAAGGAGCACATGCCGGTGGGGCGCCCAGCGCTCTGCCGTGCATCCCCCATGCCCACCTCTGGCGTTTTCACACCCCCTCCAGGGGGTTGGAAGGAACCGGGGCAGGCTAGGCCTTCCACTCTCCGTCCACACCATATACCCATCACCATCCCGTGAGGAAAAAAAAAGTAAAACAAAAACAAAAAAAAATATTTTGTACAGAGATATATTTTTATTATACAAAGTTTGTACAGTACCAAAAAAAAGGAAGAAAAAAGGTGTACATTTTTTTTCATTATTATAGGTAAACGGTAGTGGAAGCCTTTTTTGTAAATGTAATAAAATGTATAAATATGGTTTTCAGGAAACATCAAGTACTGTAAATATGTAATCTACACACCTTCTTGGCTTGTCTGCAGTATATACATTTAATTTATCTGTCTCTGTATATGAGGCTTCCCCTGGGGTCCTGCATTATGGTACTTTCCTGAATTTGAAAGCAATTTTAAATTTTTTGAATTCAAATAAAATATAAATTTTTGCATTGGTTTCTTACATTTTAATGGCCTTTTTCGTGGCTAGGGGCAAGTGTTTCTTGGGGAAGGGAAGGAGAGACATACTTTGGGCCAGAAACCAAGAGTGGAAATGTGGAAATCCACCATAGACAAAAATTAACACAAAATGGAGTACATACCTAAACATAAGACCTAAAATATACAAACCTTACAAGAAAGCATAGGGGAGAGCTTTATGACATTGGATTTGAGGATGATTTCTTGGCTAGGACTTCAAGAGCACAGGCAACAAGAGAAAAAATAGATAAATCGCACTCTATCAAATCCAAAACTGCATCAAAGGACACAATCACCAGAGTGAAAAGGCAACCAATGGAATGGGAGGAAATATTTGCAAGTCATATACTGTTAAGGGATCAATATCCAAAAAAATGTAAGGAATTCCTACAATTCAACAGCAACGAAGCCTGATTTTATTTTTTGAAAAGATTTTATTCATTTGAGAGTGAGAGAAAGCACAAGCGAGGGAGGGGCAGAGGGAGAGCAACAAGCAGACTCCACGTTGAGCGTGGAGCCCGACGCAGGGCTCGATCCTATGACCATAAGATCACAACCTGAGCCAAAATCAAGAGTCAGACGCTTAACCAACTTACCCACCCAGGTGCCCCTCAAAACTCAATTTTAAAACAGGCAAAGGACTTGAACAGACATTTCTCTAAAGAAGACATGCAGGTGGCCAACAAGCCCATGAGAAGTTGCAAAACATCACTCATCCAATCAACCATACAATCAAAACCACAGTGAGACCCTCACATCCATTAGGATACATTTCACAAAAAAACACAGAAAATACCAAGTGTTGGTGAGGATGTAGAGAAACTGGAATCCTTGTGTGTGTGAAATAGTACAGCTGCTGTGGGAAACAGCATGGAGATTCCTTGGAAAATGGGCTGCTGTATGATCTGGCCATTCCTCTTCTGAGGATATGTCCAAAAGAATGGAAAGCAGGGTCCGGAAGAGATATTCACAGCAGCATTATGGTGATAGGCAAGGGGTGGAAGCAGCCCAAATGTCACCAGACAGATGAATGGGTACAGAAGATGTGCTGTATGTGTGCAGTGGAATAGTAGCCTTAAGAGGAAATCTTGACACATGCTGCCCATAGAGGAAACTTAAGATCATTATGCTCGGTGAGACGAACCCATTAAGGACAGTATGATTCCACTTATATAAGGTGAACCAATTTATGTGCAGTAAATTCTCTTAAGAAGAAGACCTAAATGAACGGAATCAAATTAATATTTAAAGTTATACTTTCAGAAAAAATTCTAGAACTAAAAGAAATTATAATTAACATATTTTGAAAGACCCACTGTGTTCCTGGGGAAATTATCTTAGAATGGCCAGACCTGGGATATACGCCACTAAGACTATATTTTGAAGAAAAAGAAAACATTCTCTGGGCCTCCAGGTTAAAAATTAAGTCCATTGCAAGAAAAGAAAATCAGATTATCATCAGATTTCCTAATAGCAACACACAAAACAAAACAAGAGTGATGCAATATTTTCAATAAGCTGAAGGGAAAAAATAAGCCAAATATTACATATACAGTAATTGTTAAGCATAAGATTATGAAACACAGCATTAAATATTGGAGAACTCAGGACTATTTTACTCAGGAGCCCCCCCCTGAAATATCACTACTAATAAAAGGACAGGTTCCATCCAACCTATTGGGAATGTCAGCAAAAAGACTGATATTGAGAACTGATTATACTGAAATCAAAGATGAAGATGAAGACAAAGACAAAGATGGAAGAATGGTATGTAAATGTCATGTCTGACAAAGAGGAAATAATTCTTTTAATGAGAAGAGAAAGGAGAGGAAAGGGGGAAGTAAAATGAACCCAGTGTTGGCCACAGAGACAGTAGGTGGGAGTCAAAAGATCACCTAAAGAAAGATTTCCCAAACTCAGCACCATTGACATTGGGGGCTAGATACTTTTTGCTGTAGCAGTTGGCTGTGCTGTGTGTTAGAGAATGTTTAGAAGCATCCCTGGCTTCTTCCCACTAGATGCCAGTAGCACTCCTCCTTCACTAGTGACAACAGAAAATGTTTTCAGATATTGCCACACGTCTTCTAGGAAGAAAAATGATCCTCACGCACACACACACACAACCCCTCCCTCCCCGCCATTGAGAACCACTACTATAAAGTTAATAAAATAAGAACCTAAGTAGTGAAAAGGAGGACTAAGAACATTACATAAATGTATTAGTATAAAGGAAATCATTAGAATAAAAATACAAATTTTGTGGGGCGTGTGGGTGGCTCAGTTATTGGGCGTCTGCCTTTGGCTCAGGTCATGATCCCAGGGTCCTGGGATCGAGCCCTGCATCGGACTCCCTGCTCTGCGGGAAGCCTGCTTCTTCCTCTCCCACTCCCCCTGCTTGTGTTCCCTCTCTTGCTGTGTCTCTGTCAAATAAATAAATAAAACCTTAAAAAAAATTACAAATTTTACTAAATATTAATACACATTTTAAAAGGACCCAAAATATCACATTGTGAAGGAACAAGTAAATGTGATAAATATGCAAAGTAAATACAACATAAAATATTATGACAGATCTGAAAACAAACACAGCCATTGTATCACTAAATGTAATTAGGTCTCATTCACTTGTTAAATGGTTTCAGATTAGTTCACAAGGTAAAACTCAACTCTGTGCTGTAACAAGAGGCATACCTGAAATAAAGTAAATCAAAACAGCTAAAACCAAAGGAATAAGTGTAACTTCTGCATGGTTCAAGACAAATTACACGTTCTGTAAACTGGACCTATAGTAGAGCAGGGGAGAGGAACAAGCTCTCATAGCCACACTATGGGTCCGAGAGGACATGGATGCATGACTTAGAGCTAAAGCAAAGAAATGTAGCTGCTACAGTTTTTACTGTTAGTGTTTCAAAGGGGGAATCCGGAAAAACAACAAAGGAATGAACAAAGGAGCAGCAGCCATACACAAACAAGAACCCGTGGGATCTCTGTCTTGGCATCAGACAAGTCAGAATTCAAGCCCAAAGGCATCAAACAAGACGAAGTTTATTTTACAAAGCTAAAGGACACAATTCACAATGAAGATGTAACATATGTTAACTACTCACACAATAAGAAGCAGCCACTTTCATAGAGCAGAAAATAAGAGATGCAAAGAGGAATAGAAACACAGCAGTAATAGGAGCTTTAAGTCACTACCGTAGGCCACCATAAATTGAGGTAACAAAAAAAAGGAAGGTTGCAGAAGACCTAGACAAAATAATCATAAGGAAGTTTTTATGAATTTTATGAAAAAAGAACTGCAAGAAAATGAACTATTTTCAAAAGTCATGTTGGTAATAGCGTTGATATTTTATTAATATTGAACATTGTATAAAAATCACAAAAGAACGGCAGAAAAGTCTCTAATTCCAGCACCCTGAGATTAGCATGGTAACATTTTGCTATAGATCTTTGCAGAATGTTTTTGTGCCTATACCCACTTTTGTAATATTGTTGCTAACAGTTCATTGTGGGCATTTTTACATGCAGTTGTGTATGTGTGTTTTTTATCACTATTTTAAATGGCTGCTTAGTTTCCTCTTGCCTGCTGTTATATAAGTTATATCATAATCCCCTTTCTTGGACATTTTGATTATAAAATTTTTTGTCATCAAATTGCTACCACAAACAACCTCATAGGATGACTATTGGACATTGTTTAGGACCTAATTGACCATGAATTTATTGTGGCACCAATCTTTCCTATTGATAATGCTTTTATTTTCTTATACCAAAAGTTAATAGCATGATGACTATTGGACATTGTTTAGGACCTAATTGACCATGAATTTATTGTGGCACCAATCTTTCCTATTGATAATGCTTTTATTTTCTTATACCAAAAGTTAATAGCATAATGCAGGTTATAGAGAGGTTGCATTGTTGGATTCTTAAATGACGGAGTTTATTCCAGGCCGATGTAATAGAAGACAGCGGTAAGAGTGCCGAGTTATTGGTAAGAGTGGTTGAAATTCCGAATATGGCACCTAAAGTGGGTAGGAAGGGATNGGGGGGAGGGGGGGGGGGGGGGGGGGGGGGCGCCTAGAGACTAAAGATCCTTAGGTGCATTTCTCTCCACCTCAGAAGAGGGAACCCTGCTCAAAGTAACGTAACAATAAAATGCATTGGCTCTTGTGACGAAGTCCAGCAGCTGAGTGGGCTTCGGCTTAGTATCTCCAGCTCCATTTCTCTGGGATCCCCTCAGCTCAGGGCTTGTGGCTCCAGGCAGGCCTTCTCAAGGAGCTAAAGTTCAGAAACCGACTTTCTAGTCCCACCCCTCCACCTTCTATTTCATTGGTACAAACTGGGTCACCCACTTCTGATCATCCAATCCCTGTTATCACGCGAATGTCCTCACTGCATAACTGCTTGTTTCTTAGATGGAGAATGGGCCAAGGAGAATGGGATTATCCTCAGACAAAGCAAGCCCTGCCTGGAACCTGAAGTAAGGGAAACCCTGAGGCATGTGGGCTTCATAGAAGGAAAAGTTACCTAAGCAAAAACTGCAGTAGTCTTAAGAGGAGAGAAGCAACCAGCAGCGTCCACCACAGACACTAAGAAATAAACATGTAATAAAAGCCAGGATAAATGTTATGAGGGAAAGTGGGGTAGGAGTTTGTGGTTTTTAAATTGAGACCTGAGAGAGGACTTGCCGGGAAGATGATGGAGTAGGAGGGTCCCAGGCTCCTCTCATCACATGGACACAACTAGAAAACACATCAGTGTAAACAACCCAGAAAATGACCCGAAGACTGGCAGAACAGACTCTCCACAGCTAAATGCAGAGAAGAGGCTATTACTCAATACTTCTATTACATCGAAGAGGGTAGGAAGGGTGGATAGTTAGTCAGGAGCTAAACAGACCCCAGGGACTGCCCAGGGGAGGTGCGGACCTACAGGCGTGGAGAGGGGAAAGAACCAGGCAATCCCACTGTGGAGACCACACAGGGAAGAGGAATCCCTGTAACATTTGGCTTTGAAAACCAGGTGGGGGGGCAAATTTCACAAGTTCTTACAATCAGCGGGACTTAACCTGAACTTTAAAAATCTCTGCCCAAGCCGGGCACCTGGGTGGCTCAGTGGGTTAAAGCCTCTGCCTTCAGCTCAGGTCATGATCTCAGGGTCCTGGGATCGAGCCCCACATTGGGCTCCCTGCTCAGCAGGGAGCCTGCTTCCTCCTCTCTCTCTGTCTGCTTCTCTGCCTACTTGTGATCTCTCACTCTCTCTCTCTCTCTCTGTGTGTGTGTGTGTGCGTGCCAAATAAATAAAATTAAAAAAAAAAATCTCTGGCAAAGCCAGGAGGGTGAGGGAACACTGAGTCCCTCCCCATAAAGAGACTGCACAACAAACAGCCTACAGAGATACAGCATAGAAGCCACAGTTTGAAAAACTCCTGGGAATAGGAGAGGGAGCCGCGTTTACTAATCTCAGAGTGTGTCTCAGAGGGACAGTGATCCTGACTGCTCCAGGAACAAAAGATCTGTTGAACGCCATTTCTCTCCCTTGCCCCACAACAGAAACACCAGCCACCTGCGGGAACAGCACAGCACCAGTTCTCACCCCCTATCTTGCTAACGGCATGCCCCCCACCGTGTTCTCCCACAGTCATGCCCCCTCCGGCCAGGCCTCTCCTTCAGACCCTCTCACAGGGCAGACATTTGCAAACCTTGTCCGACTTGAGCAACTTGGATGGATGATGCCGTCTTGACTGCAGTGAAAAAGGAAGAGATTAGAAGGCTAGCAGCAAGCTCAGGGGGAATCAGTGTGCGCCTGCTGAGGCCCAGAGGAGATGCCAAGTAACTAGTGGTGCAAATCTGAGCTCAGAAGAGAGATTAGTTGCATTAATGATATCAGAGGTGGTGGGTTCAAGGACAAATGTGGCTGAGCTGGAGTGGTCGAAGACTGCATGGCCATCTTGTGGTCATCCGAGCCCCCCTGGGTGATGACAAGACTGCCGGCTAGGGGAGGAGGACCTCGGTGATTGCAGGGGCACACCCAGGAGGTGGGGGCTGCTGCAGGCAGGGAGGGGCTGTGGGATGATACGGGCGGATGGCTCAAGCACCACAGGAACAGGACTTCAAAGGACCTACTGGTGGAGCACTGCCAAGGGTACCTGGAGCCAAACTGTAGGACTGGAGTCAGCTTTCCCATGGAACTAGCAGTGTGGCCTGGGATGAGCCATGAACCTGAGCCCAGGTTGTAACTGACATCTGTAACTGACTCTGGGCTCTGCTAACAGCAAGAGCACAGCAATAACATGTCTGTATCCTCTGTCCTGTCTTCCAAAAGACAAGCCCTGTGGATCTGGTCACTATCGGAGAAACTGCCAGAAAGACGTCACATGAAAACATACCAAGAAGACGCCCAAGAACTTCTCTTCCAGAGAGAGGAGGACTAATTCTCCCCCCAGATCTCATCTTTGTCCCAAGATGTGCAGACTATTAGTGCATCCCGGCCGCTACTACAACTAACACTTGAGATTCTGACTCTTACAGGAAGAAAGTTTCCAGTGGATTCTGATCAAAGCCATGTAAAAATCTGAAATATCACTCTCTCCCTCCCCCTCCACCAGTTCACAACCAGCATTCAAGGACAGCAGAGCTGAAAAGGTGAAAAGTTGCCTATGCCTTGCTCAATAAAAATACAGAGTGAAAGTTGATGAGGAAATTTCAGTCTTGAGCCACAAAATCTCCTGGACATTACCGGAAGAGGTGGGTGAAGGAAGGAGGAAAAAGAATCCCCATCAGGACCATCCAGCTCTCCCCTCCCTCCGCACAAAGTGTGTCAGCTCTGAACCTGGGGGCCACTTGGAGGAGCCAGGTAAAATTCAGCCCTCTGAGAAACCTCCCTTTCTTTTCATCCATACTCATCCTTGTGTTATTTGGGCCCCGGGTACCTCCGATTTCCTAGCACAGAGATCCCCAGGGAAAATGAAAGCCGGTGTGTGGAGAAGGCCAGCAGACCAAGGAGCCACCTGTTATGGACAAAAGGCAATGACTCGTGGGTTTGTACGTCCACCCGTGTGTGAAGCTGCTTGGAGAAGAGTGAAAGAAAAATGTCAGTCCAGCACAAGGGCCGGGAGACCATACAGCCTCATTGTGGATCCCCCGATTCCCCCTCACCCTTTCTTCCATGCTCTGAGGGTCACGAGAGAGATACCAAAAGAGCCCAAAACAGGTTTGTTTTTTCTTTCAGTTTAATCAGTATAATTTATTATCAAACCATTTCATCCCAAAATAGAATTTAACTAGCCAAAAAATGAAATAATCACCAAAAATGAAAATATGAAAATGAAACGGAATTAAAAATGAAAATAATAAAGGATAAGTGAAAACAAAGCCAGACAAAATGAAGTCAAGGATTGATGAGCAAATTGTGAACCAAAAAGGGCCTGCTCGGTTTTTAGAATTGGATCTTGAACCTCTGAGCCTCCTGGTGGCCAAACTTCATTCCATTTTTATTTCAGAGTCCCTAAAATTGATCCCAAGTGTCTGGTTTTCATAAGATAATAGTTGCTCAAAGGAGTCCCTGGAGAAAACAGGCCCAGAGTGTGCCAGAAGGGCTTAGCCCGACCCCCGGCCTGGCTAGTCCCGCCTCCTCCATCTATTTCTGGGCACCTTCAGGAGTGGGGTTGGGTTGGGGGCCACACATACAGTCATGAACAAGCCTTTCCTTATCAGGTGCTGTCTGCGGGGGGTGGGGGGGTGTGGAATTTTCCTGCCCTGCCTACCCCCCTTCCCAGTGAAGTGTGCAGTGAGGGTTTCAGAGCAGCGGCTCCTCACCCCTACCACCCTCACCACCCCCTCCACCACCACCACCCAGGCCTGCCCTTGACCCTCACGCTCATCACCACTCCTCTAAATATACAGAAGCTACTCTGTACCCTGTGAATTCCCAAAGGACTGAAGCCAAAACATGTTCTACATGGAAGGAAGGAGTCCCTTCCCTGTGGGTCACAATCATCACCTGGCACCACAGTGCAGCTCCCTGAGCCCCGGTGACTCTCCAGAGATTCTAGGCACAATGACTCCGCGGCCGCTGCCCACGGCTCGGCTCCTGCTTGGGCTCACGTGATCCCAAACCAGCCTTACAGGTCCATGTGTTCTCTTACTCTTCCTTCCTGGGGCCCTCAGCCTCTAGGTGGCACAATCATGGGGTATTTTCCAGCAATGAAAATGTGAAAAACAAATGTGACCTCAGGAAGTATTATGGGATGGCGGATGGCAGCCAGGATCAGAATCATCCGCACACCCCAAGGGAATCCCACGCTGACGGAATTACAAAATCCTTATTCGGCCCGTCGGGTGTGTTTTGGCAGTTGTTTAACTGGATCCTGCCCTTGACGTTCTGATGCTCTTGACTTAACTAAGTGGCTCTTAGACCAAAGCGGCTCTCGGTCTTGAGATGTGGGAGCCGTGACCGTGAGATCACCGCCAGAGCAAGGCCTCCAGAGTGGGTACCTAAAGGCAGCCTCACCCCCATCCCTGCCCTCACCTCGGGTCTGCTGCCTCCCGAGGGGTCCGTGGAGGGGGAAGCCTCTCGGTGTCTTCTGTCACCTCAGAGGAGCCGAGGCCCTTCTTGAGGGAGGCTGCAGAGGTCAGGGGGTGCAGCTCACATGCCAGGGTCACATTCGCCGCCTCGGTTTCCCATCACCGGGTCTGCCCACGGCACACAGGCTGAGGCCCAGGCTGCAGAGCGGATCCGCTTCCCATGGGCAGACTCGTGTTAACAGAGCTCAGGGGGCGCAGCCGCAGGCAACTGCCTACTGGGGCAACAAACACAAGCTGGAGGGTGTCTGGGTGTCCCGGCAAAGCGGGGGGCAGGATGCAGACACAGAAGCCACCCGAAAAAGAACTTCCGACAAAGGAAGGGTCGGTTGCGCAGGGAGGAGGGTGCACCTGGGCCCCGTCTTCCCTCCTGGCCGACGCCCCCAAGCACTCAGGCTGAACCCGCTGTGACACCGAAGGATCGCAGGGTAATGAACACCCAAGTAGTCACTGGAAGCATGAGGCACGAGCCCACCTCCGAGAACCCGGGCACTGGTGACTCTCAGGGGGGAGGGCTCAGCTTGGCTTCCACGGTGAAGGTTCCAGGAGATGGGACTACACTGAGAATGCAGGCATTGGCAGCAGTGGCAAGTGTCCAAAAGATGACAGGAGTGTGCGGGGGCGTGGGGGTAGGAGTGCGGAGCGCTCAAGAGCCCCTCGGAGGAGCATCTTGCTCTCCCTTCGGTGCTTCTCAAGTTCGGCCCTAGGCCCGGTACTTCTAAGACTTGAACGTACTCCCTTTCCTGTGGTTGAGCTCCCACACACACAGGTGACTCCCTGGTCCTGAGCTGTCCCCTGGCTGCAGGCCACACATCCAAATGCCTGCCACGGTGCCCCTCAGACACCCGAAGTTCAAACGTCCCCAACTAACCTTGTCATCTTCTGCCCTCCTGCATCTCCTCCTTGTGTTCCCAGTTCTAGTGACATGCTCCAGCCGTCACCCATGGCATTCCAGCTTTCCCTGCTGCTCCCAACGCTGCCTCAGAAACCTCTCAGATCCACCCGCTCCCCTTCAACGTACCCACAGCTCCAGTTCAGACCCTCACGTTTAACCAGAATATTGCAGTAGCATCCCTACCGCAGCACAGCCAAGCTCCACTCACACCACAGGTGCGCCCATGTCCCCCGCGGCCTGATGTCCAAACTCTACTCAAACATGAGGTAGCTCATGAGGAAGCTCCCCGGACCCTCCCATCTCAGGTCTCGCCACTGCCCACCCCTCACTTTACACGCCGGTGGTCCTAGGCTGCCCTGGCGCCCACCCGCACCCTAATCCGTGCTGTCACACCACCGTGCCCCTGCCCGGAACTCGCTTCCCCTCAGCTCACACGGCACCCTGCGCCTCGGCTTGTTACTGCAGGTATCTGCTGGTGCCAACCTGAGGCTCACCCACAACCCTGCCCCTCAGAGATCACGTGAGCCAGGAGAGGTAAACGGGGAGGGAGTTGACAGGCAGCGGCCCTGGGTGAGCTGGTTCTCGGGAAGCCGAGCAAGGGGTGGAGGAGGGATCTCACTCAGTGGGAGTGCAGAGCTGTCCGCTGAGTCCCTCAAGTGTGAACAGAAACTTGACTCTTCCCATCGCATCCACCATCCGCTAGGTACTTCCCAAGTCCATGAAATACCCAGGGCACTATGGCATCCCGATGTCACAAGCAGAGATGTCAGGACAAGGATTTTCCTTCAAAATCCCTGGAAACCAAAGTCCATGGTCAATATTTTTAAACCCTCCTAAGGAGAAACTCTGAAGGCCAGAGTATGCAAATTAGCAAACCATCGTGGGGGAGCCCTGCCGACTGGTCTGTGTGGGAGGGCCAACATTCGGGAAGCACTAGGAGGCCTGGCCCAAGCTAGCTCAGGATAAAGTCGTGCCGCACACCTGAGATGCGGGCAGTGGTCAAAGCCCTCTCAGTAGGCACACGCCCACCCCTCCTGCCTCCCCTCTGCTCAGCTACAGCACCGCCGTCAGGAACAAAGCTTCCGCCAAGAGGAAAAGGGCCAGGGAGGCAAAAACACAGGCCTGGGTTTCTGTAAGGTTTAACATTCAAATTCAGCCAAGTCTAACTCAAAAAGGACTAACTCCTTGAGAAAGGGGAAATCCTTAAACCCCATTTCCTTCGTGCAATCGGTATCCTGTGGGAAGAGGTACACGGTGGCTGCCTGTTCTCCCCAGTCTCGACCCCCTGTATCGCTCGCCCGTGTCATTGCAAAGAAGGAATCCCCTTCAAGCACTTTAATACTAGCTCGGCCTTGCTCCAAGCATTGCCATTTCTGGCCATCCCAGACCCTTTCATGTCTAGGAATTCCCGATTTCTGAATTTGTTAAAAGGAGAATTCATAAAGGAATTTTAGTAGGAAATGCAGTCCACAAAGTACTTTGGGGTCTTCACAGCTGAGTCACCTGCCCTACAGCAGAAGGGGATTCAGTACAATAGTTACGGGCGCCTCAGGCTCCAGAGACAGACAGATCTGGAGAAAGTCTGCCTCTGCCATTTTCAGACATGCCACCCAAGCAGGTTACTTAGTTTTCCCAAGCCTCAGTTTCTCCTCTGGAAAACGGGGAGATCAGTACCTTCCTCCCAGGGCTGCCGTGAGGAAAGGATGTATACAAAGCACTTAGCACAGAGCCTGCCAAAGAGCAAATGCTCAATAAATACTGGCTACGTTTGCTATTATTAATATTTAGTAATGATACACTGATGTCTCTCCTCTTTGCTGAGGTCGTGGTGCTCTGCTTCAAGCCACTGATTCCTAATTACGCCCTCTCCCCCCAGTCTCAAAGTTCTTCTACATGACACACCCGAGCCGACACCCGCCATGTACGAGAATTTGCCAAGGGACTGTGTGTACCTGGGGACAGTGTAAAGGCACAGTGAAGTCTGGAATCACTGCTCAGGACCACAGATTTACCTCTAATCCCCTACGTTATCCGTCTGGCTGGAACACTGAGGAAGTCCTCCCATGACAGCAAATGTAGACAGCCTGAGGACTGCATGGGGGGTTTTTATAGGAGAAAAACAAATTACACTTAAGAAAAGTGCCTTCAAACTGTAAAAGACTCTGAACACCAGGAAACAAACTGAGGGTTGCTGGAGTGGAGTAGGGTGGGGGGCTGGGGTAACTGGGTGACGGGCATGAAGGAGGGCACTTGATGGAAAGAGTATTGGGTGTTATATGCAACTGACGAATCACTAAATTCCATCCCTGAAACTAATAATACAGTATATGTTAACTAAGTTGAATTTAAATTAAAAATTAAAAATTTGAAAAATTATAAATTTGAAAAATTAAAAAATTAAAAATTTTTTAAAATTAAAAAAAAAAGTGCCTTCAAATCTGGATCCTTTGCATTTGTAATTCACTTCCAAATAACCTGGATTATACCAAGACAGCTTCCCTGGATATACACCAAGCTTAAAAATTGGGTAAGTTTCTAGCATACATCTTACGATCTGAGATTTAAATATACATTTCTCTCTTTTGCTGTGGCAGAGGGGAGGTGGTCTCCTAAGATGCTTTCCCTCCTGCATGAGTTCTCCGGTGGGCACTGAAGTGGGAGCTATTGTTGAAGTCCTTCCCACACTCCGTGCACTTGTAGGGTTTCTCCCCAGTGTGGATCCTCTGATGAATAATCAGACTAGAGCTCTGGTTGAAACACTTCCCACACTCTCTGCACTTGTAAGGCTTCTCCCCCGTGTGAATCCGCTGGTGAGTGATGAGGTTGGAACGGTCACGGAAGAACTTCCCACACTCGAGGCATTTGTAGGGCTTCTCTCCCGTGTGCACCCTCTGGTGTGTGACGAGCTTGGAGCGCTCACTGAAGCTCTTCCCACAGTCCACACACTTGTACGGCTTCTCCCCCGTGTGGGTTCGCTGGTGGTTAGCCAGCGTGGAGCTCTTACTGAAGCTTTTCCCACATTCAGCACATTCATACGGTTTCTCTCCCGTATGGATTCTTTGGTGACTGATGAGGGCAGAGCTCTTAGAGAAGGTTCTTCCACAGTCAGAACACTGGTAAAGCTTTTCCCCTGAGTTGATGCTATGTGGGCCAGAATCCAAGTTCTTACTGGCGCTCTGAGGTTGTTCAAGAGATGTCTCTTCTGTAGAGTTCCTGCAGGGAGCACTGAAGGAGGGGCTTGGGCCCAAGTTTTCCCCAGGCTCACTGTAATGGTCAGGATGGCCTCCTAAGTGGATTCTCTGATGTTTCAGGAGGTTTGAGCTCTGGTTGAAACTTTTCCAACATTCCCCACATTTATAGGGCTTTTCCCCTGTGTGGATTCTCTGGTGGGTGACAAGATTGGAGTGATCACTAAAGCTTTTCCCACATTCAAGGCATTTGTAGGGCTTCTCCCCAGTATGGATTCTCTGATGGGTATTGAGGTTGGAGCGATCACTAAAGCTTTTCCCGCATTCAAGGCATTTGTAGGGCTTCTCACCTGTGTGGATCCGCTGGTGGGCAATGAAGTGGGAGCTCCGACTAAAGCTTTTCACACATGTATCGCACTTGTAGGGTTTCTCTGCCAAGTACAGGCCTTGATGATCGATAAGTTTTTCTAAGTCATCTTCAGAAGAACATTCTTCCCACTGCTCCTGGGGGGTGTTTCCCCACTGCCCTTCACCTTCAGTTTCACTATCTTGCCCCCAGTCAGGAGGAGGGCAAACATCCTCTCCAGTACACTTTGATAAGGCTCCAGGCAAATCCTCAAAAATGTCCTGCTCCGAAATCTGGTCTTCATCTTTAGGCCTCATCTCAAACCCTGAAATAGACAGAAATACAATTTTTCTTCATTCATTAGTTAACATCTATTTATGGACCTTGTGTCTTGTGAATTTAAAGTGAATTTTATCACATATTTTCTGTTCACATCTTATAATGTGACTAACATGAAACTGATCAAGTTTTGATGCATGTGTAAATTTTTGACGGGCAAAGCAGAGAGCAGAGCCTGGAACATGGTGACCCCATCAACGGAGTCATGAAGCCCAAGCCATGTGGCCAGCTAGTCAGCCTCTGCCCAACTCCCCCATCCCTCTACATATTACTGAACACCTTCTTCTAGCACATTACAAATAGCCCACATCCTGGGAAATTGAATAAACTCTATAATTTCCCAGATAAATCCCAGTAAAATCAAGACCTAACTACCTATCTCATTTGCAGGATTATATAAAGCTAGGGACTGAATCACCTGAGCAAATCACAAATGCTTTTCCTATTCATTTCCATTCTCTCTTATACTTGAGAGACAAATAAGAAATGAGCTGGCCTCCTTGCTCTCCCTGCATGCTTCTGGATTTTGTAGGCATTGAATTACTCCCAGCTTACCAGTGTCTGGGGTATTAGGACGTGGGGCTGAAGATTTGATGGCATCTTCATCTGCCATCTCATCCCAGGCCTCCTGGTCACCAGCCCCAGTACTGCTCTGCCCAGACCTAGGGAGACCTGCTGCCTCCCTGAGGGTTCCCATGGCTCTGACCGCCGTCCGTGCCCTCATCAGGGAGTCCAGTTCCTCATAGAAGGGGCACGTCCCTGGTGGGTGGCTGCTCTTGGCTTTCCGGTAGCTTCGAAGGAGGTTTTTGAATCTGTAGCGACACTGCTCCAGGGTCCGCAGGAAGCCCTGTGCACACAGCCGCTCTGCGATGGCCCGGTACACTTGACTGTTCTGGTGACAGGTGCGAAGCTTTTCAGAGAATGGGGACTCACTGAGAATGGTCAGGAAGGCCTTGGTCTCCTCGTAGCTCCAGTGCACACCTGCTGTCAGGAGTGAAGAGTTCAGAACTGTGAGGCATAATGAGACGTGCCTAGGTCATCAGGGTTCAGGGTCCCCTGCACCCCAAAATGCCTAGAACACAGGGCCCTCAGAAATTTTCCAGGTACCCAGGGCCCCAGCAAAGACTATTCCCTTGCTTCTCAGAAGTAGACCACAGACTCCTACCCTGCTCCCGCCTTCTAAGAGTTTCCATTAACTCTTGAGTCTTAGCTGAAAAGGACTTAGGTGGCCACATTATACCAGGTGACCCCACTCCTCTGGCTTCAGTTGATTGGTGTGGGCAAAGGCCTGAAGCTGGGATCCAAGAGACTTTACTACATCCATTCCGTGCATATCCTCTATTTATTTTATGAACTTTCCTCTTACCAAACGTGGGAGCTGAGAATCTCTAGACATAAATGGACTTCAAATAAGCTTGCAATAGCATCCAACTGAGGATGGCCTTTCCTTTTGTGGAGAAATGAAAAGGGGTGGTCTGTTCTCAGGTCTTCTGCGGGTAAATGATGCAGCCCAGGCGGGCAGCATGGTGGAGGGAAAAACCACATAAAACTGGAGGCAGGCACTCTGGGCTCTGCCCCTGCCCCTGCCCCTATCTCACTGCATATCTTTAGATAAGAAACTTCATCTCTTGGGCTTCTGGGTTTCAACTTACACAACGACTGGGTGTTTACCAAATGTCACGTGTTCCAACTCTTACTGGCATGATTTCTGTTACATGTTAAATATCTCACTATTTTTCTTTACCTAAATTTACTGTCTGTAACCACACGTTGCTGTGCTCATTACACACTCAAATTAAAAGTTCACTCGTGTAACACGACAACCTTCCCCATCCTCCTAGTGACACACTCCGCCAAATACAGCTGACCCTTGAACACAGGTTTGAACTGCAAGGATTTACTAATACACAGATTTCGTTTTTTGTACACAGTATAGTACTGTAAAAGTATTTTCTCTTCCTTATGAGTTAATAACTTTTCTCTAGCTTACTTTATTGTAAGAAGAGAGCATAAAATACATACATAAAATATGTGCTATTTACGGTACTGGTAAGCTCGTGGTCCACAGTATGCACTATTAGTAGTTAAATCTGGGGGGAGTTGAAAGTTATATGTGTACTTCTGACAGAGCAGAGGATCAGTACCCTAACCCCTGCATTGTTCAAGGGTCATCTGATACTGAATTAGCCCTTTAAGGTTCCTTAAGGTCTTAAAAGTTTGCTTCCATAGCTAAAACTCATTCTAGGAAAATGACCATAGGAGGCAAGAGTAGGAATTTGAGGACAACCGAAGGAACTTAACCCCTTACTCCAGGGACATCGATCTAGACTTGCAAAGCAGTCTATCCCCTGACCTCAGGGAGCAGAGGTTGGGCTGGCAGGCCCGTTGGAATCTGGATCCACAACACCCCTTGTTCTTACCAATACGACTCTGGAACAGAGTTGGGCCCCCTGGAATCCTGGGCTCCCGGACAGATTCATCAGGGGCCAGGTCATCACCATCATAGTCTTCTGCCGTTTCCTCAGGCTCCCAGCCCCCTTCCTCCTGCCCATCCATCTCTGCATCGCTATCCCCCAGCCTGGGGAGTGCCACAGCCTCTCCTGGGCCGTGTGTGGCTCTGATGGCCGTCCGCGCCCTCATCAGGGCTTCCAGCTCCTCATAGAAGGGGCACGTCCCTGGTGGGTGGCTGCTCTTGGCTTTCCGGTAATTCCGTAGGAGGTTTTTGACCCTGTAGCGACACTGCTCCAGGGTCCGCAGGAAGCCCCGGGCCCTCAGCCGCTCTGCAATGGCCCGGTACACCTGGCGGTTCTGGTGACAAGTCCGGAGCTTTTCAGAGAAAGGAGACTCACTCAAAATTGCCAGAAAAGTCTTGGTCTCCTCGTAGCCCCAGTGCACACCCGACACCTTCATGTCCTCCATGTCCCACTGGTAGGGTTCCTCCCAGGCCTTTGAGTCTCTCCAGGCCAATGGCTGAGCTGGTCTTGTTTGCTCATTACCTGGGTTGTAATCTTCAGTGCTCCTTTTTCCGGAATTTATAAAGCTTGGACGCCAAAATTCTGGTCCTTGCTCTCGCTGGCAGTTGATACTTGGTTTTGAAACTGGAACTCCTAAACAAAAGAAGAGAAGTGATTACGTAGAAATGACACACTGAGCAGAGTGTTTGTCCAAAATGCCCCTGAAAGAGATCATTTCCCTGCATGAGGCTAATGAGAAGTTCCCATGCCAATTCCCCACGTTAACTGACCTTTTTGCTTTGTTCGCTTATTTTCTTTGTTGTGGTTATGAAACACAAGGAATGAGTTTACTGGTCCACAGATGGGCACGTGGCCTAAACTGGCCCACCCAGAACAAATTTAATGGTTGGAGAAAAGGTTTTCCTCTCTTACTCATTCGCTCTGTGTGCGTGTTGGTGTGTGCACACGCATGTGTGCGTGCGTGCATCTCCTGCTAAGAAACTTCTGAACCCATCGGACACTGGCACCTATCTTTTGATTATGACACGTGACAGCTCTAGTGAGAGGCAGACACTGAGGATGGCAGAGCAGAGAGAAAGAACCTAGGTCCGCCATGACACTGCTGAGCCACTTTGTACTGTGGCTGGAGCGTGCCCTCCGCTCAACTTTCAAAAACATGAGAAAATGTTTCTTTATTTTTGTAAACACTTAGCAGCTATGTGTAAAGGACTGCTGGCCCAACAGCTCCCAGCCCTAACAAAACAGGAAGCCTTTAATTAAAATAAATATTTGAAGAACACCAAATCAGAAAGAGCTGAGAACTACAAGAAACTTTAGCCTTACTTGGTTCAACATTTCCCAAAGTTTGCTGTGAAGACTATCTTACCCACATATCATGGTTTATGTAAAAAAGGAGTTCTACTGTCAAGAAAGGTGCCAATGAGTTCCCGTGTCTCCCCTTAGCTCCCCTTAGGAGGCACCCCTAGCACTGTATTATACTCTATGCCCCTCTCGTGTCTAACCGCTCACACTGACCCCAGGCTCTGCAGGGAAATGGTTCGTTTTTGTCTGGCTTCCTGCCAATGCGCCCAGGGACAGGGGCTGGCCATGGGGGCTTCAAGCACTTTGGGCTCTGTGATGTTCACTTCTCACTGTGGTTTAGGACATCAGTCTCGTGGGCCCAGCTCACTGGAGCCTGCATCTGAGAGATGGACCCTGTTTGCTGCTGAAAGGACTGGGTTTCTGAGACAGCCAGGGACCGCCATGGAGAGGGTGCTGAGGCAATGAGGCCCGAGAGGGCGGGCTTCGGAAGCCAGCCGCCAGCCTCTACGCAGGCAGACCCCACGCCCCCCCACTCCATCCCTGCCACCAGTGCTGGTCACAGACAGCATGTCTTCTTCCTGTGTCTCAAGTGCCAGACTTCCCAGAGCGATGAGTCTTCAGGGAGCGACAAAACATTCTTCGGGACCTGAGTGTCCCAGAAACCAGACCAGATCTTCCCGAGAGGGCACTGTTTCCTTACCTAGGGGCATGCTGTTCCCACACCCGTCTCCTGCGGGGTCCTTGCAGAACTCCTTCTCAGTGTGCTTGCCGGGGCCCAGGGCTTCCTGTAAGATGTACAAGACAAGGACCGCAACTGAAAACAGCCTGGGAACCCTAGCAGGCCCCAGGAAAGCCCACGGACACAGGGAGACCATGTGTGAGACCGGCGCTGTAAGGAGCAGCATGATTGAGGAGAGGCGCAGCAGATCGGGGGCCGGGGGCAGAGGCCAACGCCCTCCGACACATGCCCTTCTGCTGAGGGCAGGCCACGGAGAGAGGAGAGGGACGCAGGGGCACAGGCCCAGGAGAAGTCAGCAGAGGAAAGAAAGGACAAACAGCAGCTTACCTGGGACTCGGCTGTCACCTCCCAATCTCCAACACTCCCCATTTTGGGGACAGCAGGGACTCGGGGAGTGAGGACAGCTGAGGAGGAGAAACAGTCTCTGAAACCCAAGCTCTGGTTCCCAGAAACTACTCCCTCCCAGGTCCAACTTTCCAAGGGCCAGGCCTGCATCAAGCTGAGACCACCCAGCCAGGCAGGGCGGATTTCCCCCTTTTACTTCCCTTCTGGAGTGTGTGGCTTTGAAGCCACCCTGAGAGATGGGCCATATGTAAGATGCCAGCTCAGACTCCTCTATGATCACCACCCGGCCCCAAGCCAACCTGGATGTGCCGCGAGATTCGGCTCAGGGGGGTGCGCCAACACTGCTGGGAGCTTCCTCTCCTTGCACGACACTCACCTGCCTTCCCTCTCCGTGGCGTCGACACTACTCCTCCCCTTGCCTTGAATTCCTCACATCCCTCTCCCCGTGTGCCCTTCCTCACTCCCTCTAATCCTCTCCTCTCTTCTCTCGGGTTCCCTGATTCTCGGTACTCACCACTCTCCTTCAAGGGCTGTGGCGCCATCTTGGTGTCCTGATGCTTGGGAAGGTCAGGGCATGAATTCTTCACCCACTGCTTCTGGCACTGTGCCTCAGGCCAGGGATTCGCCGGCTGCAGCTGACAAGGCTGAGATTCCTGCATTGCCTTTAAGGACCTGGTTTCTTCTGCACACAAGTCCAGTTCCTACACACAGAGAGTCAAAATCCCCAATCACCCGTTCAATAAGACCAATTTTGCTGGGGCAGGGAATGCTCTTTTGAGTACAGCTGTGGTCCAGAGGTTCACAGACTCTTTTTAAGATCCAATGATGACTCAAAGTATGACAACAAAGCCATGAGACTGACATTAGTAAACAGACCACCATTGATACCACCAAATGACTACTGTTTTGTTCAACACGGAGAGACCACACAAGTGTCTCAATGAGGCTGCTACTGTTCCAAACATTTCTGAATCATAAAGAGATAAATCGTGTCACATGATTTTATGACACTAAAACATAAACTCTAAGCATCAAAAACAGGAGGTTTCATTTTTAAGGTATCAAGCAAATACAAAAGTTAATCTGATATCCATTAAAAGATAAAAACAGATATAACAATAACTCTAAATATAATTGCTCTAAATACTCCTGCTGCAAGGCAAAGAAAACTCAAAAATAAATATAAGAGAAGGGAGAAGCAAACAACTACAGATGGAATTTTAAAATGGAACAAAAGTATGCGCCGTTTGAGAGAAGCCCATCTACTCTTAAAACAGAAGGAGACTCAGAGACGAGGCACTGGAACTCAAAAGGAAAACAGAAGTGGCAATTTTGATTTCACTGCAGAAGTTCGGGCAGAAAAGCACTCAGAGACACAGAGCACATGTATAAAATAAAAGGGAATAGTCACAAGAGAGGACAGTACCCAACTCAGCATTATCAATCATAAAGCTCACTTCTTATCTGTCCATTGATTCCAAATTCAGAGATGGAGGTGGAGATGTTATTTCCTGGCCCTAAAACCTCAACAATGTAACAATCTCATTGCCTTATAGAAACTTTAAAAAATGTGTTTCAACGTTTTCAGTAGGTATTTTCAATACTCAGGTGGTTCAAAAATAGAAACTACGAAGGTCTAGTTAGTGAAAACAGCCCACCCCAGCCCTGTACCCATCCATCTACCCAGAGTCTTCCTTCTCCCCACTCCTCCCCACAGGAAACCACTGTTCTGCATCCTTTGTTTCTTTATATACAAGCATCTATGAATACAGACTCTTATTTCTTCCCTATCTTTATACAAAACATAGCAATTATATACATTGCTTTGAACCTTATTTTTTGATTCAAAATAATAATATCCACCTTCATTGACTTATTGAGTTTGTGAAACCTATAACTCCAAAAATCTTTGGCTGATCTGAAAACTCCAATCTTCTCCCAAAGACAGGGATGTTTATCCTTAAGATATATAGGAATGGGCCGTGAGCATAAAAAGCCATTCCAGATGAGGCCATCCACCAATGTCCTGTGTGGTTCACAGGGAGAAAGCATCTGCTTACGACCTTCCTCCATGGTTAAGTAAAAAACAAATCAGCCTCTCTGTTACAGCTATAATCTTACAGAGAAATTGTGTCACTAGACTCCATAATAATCCTCACTCGCAGCCCGAGCTCCTCCAACTACTGACACGCTTAGGCAAAGATTCTGATTCCATGGATGGCAACTGTAGACACAAAAAGAGGGAGATTCAGGTGACAAGGAGAAGGAAAAAATCAACAGAAATACTGGTTGGGGTAGCAACAAATAAAGAATACATCAAAAATGCCTGTGCACCACACAAAAGCCTACACATGGATGTTTATAGCAGTTTTACTCCTAATTGCCAAAACTCGGAAGCACCCAAGATGTCCTTCGGTAGGTGAATAAACTACAGTACGTCCAGATGATGGACTACTGTGCTGAAAAGAAATGAGCTATTGGGCCACAAAGACACATGGAGGAATTTTAAGTGCATACTGCTAAGTGAAAGAAGCCAATCTGAAAAGGCCACATACATCCTGTATGATCCCAACTATGTGACACCTTGGAAAAGGCAAAACTATGAAGACAGTAAAAAGATCAGTGGTTTTAGGGATTGGGGCTAGGGATTTTGGGAAGGAAGGATAAATATGCAGAGCACAGAGGATTTTTAGGGCAGGGAGACTACCTCATATGATCCTACAGTGGTGGATACATGTGGTTATACACTTGTCAAAATCCACAGAAAGCACAACCCCAAGAATAACATCCAATATAAACTACAGACTTTGGGTGATAATGATGTGTCTGTGTAAGTTCACCAATCACGACAGGTGCGCCTCTCTGGTGGGGAATGATGTGCACGTGGGCTGAGGGAATGGGGGGCATATGAGAAATCTGGGCACTTTCTGCTCAGTTTGGCTGTGAACCAAAACTGCTCTAAAAAATAAAATATATGTGTGTGTGTATATATATATATATTTGTATATATATGTATATATGTATATATATATATTTTTTTTTAATGCCTATGCACGTGATAGGGAGAGGGGTTCTGGAAGAAGTGACCACATAATCTACAAGGCAAAATCCACCCAACAACAGAGCTGAAAGATCTCTTTAAGGNATGTATATATATATTTTTTTTTTTTAATGCCTATGCACGTGATAGGGAGAGGGGTTCTGGAAGAGGTGACCACATAATCTACAAGGCAAAATCCACCCAACAACAGAGCTGAAAGATCTCTTTAAGGAAAAGATCTTGGAGGACACTTAGCCCAGCAGCACCGCCTTTTCCTGGCGGTTCTCTCTGAGGAACCCAGTTAGCTGGTAAGTCTTGGAAAAATTTCCCTTGCAGAAAATGTAACTGAGGGGCACCTGGGTGGCTCAGTGGGTTAAAGCCTCTGCCTTTGGCTCAGGTCGTGATCTCAGGGTCCTGGGATCGAGCCCCACATCGGGCTCCCCGCTCAGCCGGGAGCCTGCTTCCTCCTCTCCCTCTGCCTGCCTCTCTGCCTACTTGTGATCTCTCTCTGTCAAATAAGTAAATAAAATCCTAAAAAAAAAAAAAAAAGAAAGAAAAGAAAGAAAATGTAACTGAGTCAGGTACCCTGCAGTGCAATCACAAGCTGTAAGGTCTGTGGGGGCAGGGGGCTACTTATCCATTTGTTTGGACATTTGTGAGCACTCAGGAGCAGGGAGAAAGTTTAAAAATAAAAATAAAAGTCACAGAAAAATAATACATCATAAAGAACGTTCTATTACCTTACTTTTTTTTTTTTCCAATTTTAGAAGCAGTTCAATCTCGGCTCAGCTCACAGGGGTATAATTTGAGAACTTTTGGTCTAGTCCAACCCTCTCATTTTATAGATAGAGTCATAAAGACCCCGATTTAAAACAATTCTCATCTCTGGGTCTTAAGGTCTTCATCTTTCAGCTCTGAAGTCCTAAGACTTCCATTTGTTTTTTCACTGCCACTTAGGATGAATAGCTGGTTTCTTTACAAGAAAGAATATGGGAGGGTGTGCTGGTATATTCAAATAAGGTACACTCTCTCATACTTAGTCCTGTAACTTCACATAGGATGCTTTCTGTGTCTTCAATCAGTTTGTAAAGGAATCCAAAAAGTCAGCCCACAGATTACAAACCTGTCTTCCCCTGATCTCACATCTGTCCAGAGCTTTCCCTTTTACAGAAAACCCCTGCCATTTGCAAGGGATGTTCTCAAACCTATACTTTCCCCCAACAAAACGGGATTAACTATAACATCACAAAAACTACTGACCATGTAACAAGGGGAAGCCACAGGGTTACGCTGAGATGAAGGTTCTGGGCAGCTGGCTCAGCCTGTAGCCAGCTCAAGGACTTTGTTCTACACATGCCAGCTCCAAAAGCAGGATTCAAAAAAAAAAAAAAGTGGTGCCACAGAAAAATTATAAAATGACATCATGGGCCTTCAGTCTCTTGCAAATTGTTGAAACTGTGAATGTTAAATCCACAATGCTTTCACTTCCCTATCTCGGCTCTACCACTTAGTTATATAAATCTAGACAAGTTACTGACCTCTTTGAGGCTCAGTTTACACAGCTGAAAAATGGTGGCAGAACAGCACCTACCTTCTTGGGCTGCCGTGTTGACTAGAGGAGCAATACAGAGAAAGCAGAGAGCGGTGTCTGACACACAGTGAGTGCCCAGGAAATGTCAGTTCCTAACCCATTTGAGCCTTGTGCCTCAGAGGAATTTTAATTTCCACGGTCTGCAGATGAGGCATCTGTCGTGTGGTGGACAGAACACTGAACTTGGAACCTGAGGATCTACGTTTAGGCTCTGGTTCGACTGACTGAGCAACTCGAGCCACCTGAGTTTGGGGGCCTTACTTTAATCTACACAATGAGGAAGATAGTGCTGCCTCTGTCCACCCAGATTTCTGCTATAAGCACCCAAAGATCTCGTCATTTGTGAAACATAATACAAATCACCCACACTATGAACACGGTCCCAAGAGGCAATCTGGGCAGTGGTTCTGAACACGGGCTTCGGCGTCAGGCTCCCTGAACACACATCCTGCCTCTACTGTCTGGGGCTGTGTGACTCAGGCCAACCACCTATCTGTCCTCTGCCTCAGTTTCCTCATTGGTAAAATCAGGGTAACAGTACCGATCTCATTAAACCGTTGACAGGATTAGATGAGTAAATCACGGAAAGCACTGAGAACAGTGTCGGGTACACAGCAGTGCTCAATAAATGTCGGCTGCTCAATAATCAACAACAATCACGATTATTACCACTGTGGTTTTGGCAATTATTAAGCTAGTCACAGCCCTGCCACCTTGCCTGACCCGCTACTTGGAGAACAGACTGTTTGCCTCACCCTCTGGCCTGCAGCCCGGACCTCTCGGTGCCAATCCTCCACGAGGGCCACGGCCTCCTCACCACTCTCAGGGTGCTGCGCCTGCACCCAGGCCTGGACCTCCCTGGGTAAGATCGCCAGGAACTGCTCCAGCACCAGCAGCTCCAGGATCTGCTCTTTGACGCGGATCTCTGGCCGCAGCCAGTGACAGCAGAGCGCCCAGAGCTGGCTGAAGGCTTCGTGGGGTCCCGCCGCATCCCTGTACCGGAACTGCCTGAAGCGCTGGCGAGAGGCTTCAGGGCCAGGGACAGGGACACGGTCCTCCTGCCGGAGTTTGGATTCCGATTTCCACGAGTCCCCCTCCAGTTTCACAATCAGGAGTTCTTCAGGCTCCAGTCGGGGAGAGGCCTGGATCTGGGGTTCCAGGGCCACGGCCATGGTCGGTCCTGGATACCTCGCTTCAGCTAGGCTGTCCTCGTTCAACGTCTTCCTGCATCTAAGGCGTGTCCTTCAAGGGGCTTCCAGGAGAGGCAATGCTCCCCAAGGCTCTGAAGGCAGAGAGACAAGGGACAGGGTAAGAGGACCTCTGTACCATCCACTGCCTTTGCCTGGGGCAGGGGTGCCGAGAGAGGAATAAGCAAAAGCGGACACCCAAAACATCAGCCAGCACGCCCTGGAGGACAGCACAGTACAAAGTTCTCTGGGACGTGCCAGATCACTGTATCCTGGCATCAAATGCCTTCACCATCCAGCGTGCCTGCCTTCCTCTACGCATGCTCAAAGTCTGACCTTTCCTCAAGGTGGGTTCCAAATGTCACCCCCTCCATAAGGCTTTTTTTATGCAGACCTTCAGCTTTCCCCTAAGGGTGCTCTCCTTGCAAAATCCCTCTCATTCCACACTCCCTCTTGGTCAACCCATCCATTGGGCATTTTTCACCATCTCAAAACTGATGACTCCCAAAACTCCCACCAGGACCTGCCACCAGACCTCCAGACCCCAAATCCAACCATCTACAGGACATTTCCACTTGACTGTCTACTCAGTGGGCCACAAACTGAATTCCTCTTTTTCTCCTGCAAACCTGTCCTCCTTCTGGAACTCTGCCCTGCCAAGGCACCACCTTCTTCTTTTTTTTTTTTTTTTTAAGATTTTATTTATTTATTTGAGGGAGAGAAAGAGAGCACACAAGCAGCAAGGAGGGGCAGAGAGAGAAGGAGAAACAGGCTCCCCACTAAGCAGAGAGCCCAATGCGAGGCTCGATCCCAGGACCCTAGGTTCGTGAGGCAAAGACAGATACTTAACTGACTGAACCACCCAGGCACCCCAAGGCGCCACCATCTATCAAGATACCCACGCCAGAAACCTGGTCATCATCTCTCTCCAACATCGCCCACAGCCAATTCATCACCAAGCTGTGCCCTCCTGGCCTTCTAGGCATCTACACGCCCAATGCCACCACTTCGAGCCACTGAGTAGCCATGCTTTTCACTGCCTCAGCCTCCTGACTCATGTCCCTGCCTGCTCTCCCCTCACCCCAACCTGGGGTTCTTCAACAGCAACCAGACCAGCTCCAAGCCTGACCGGGTCACTTCCTGCTAAACACCCTTGGGGCAAACCTTGCCCACGTCCATACCTCATCTCTTTGCCACACTCCCGGTGGCCAGGGCGTTCTGGCTGCACAGCTCGCTGCCCGCTGAACCCTCCCACGGCGGCCAGCCGTCTCCTTTGGGAAACGTTCTCCCTTTCTTCACCTAGCTAGGTCTCAGCCTCAATTGTACTTTTTCCAAGAGGCCCTCCCTATGTCCTGAAACAAGATTCAGTCCTTCCTGTGCCACCAGCTTCCATGCCACCTACATTTTCCCTGTAGTTCTCTTACCCATGAGATCATAAGGTTCCTAGCACAGTGCTCGGTACACACAGGAAGCACTCAATAAATGGTGAGACAATGGTCAGTGCACGATGGTGACGTGTCATGCAGCAAGAGTTATAATTAATCCCCTCTGCACACACTAGATTTTTTTTTAAATGACCTTTGTGCTCATGCCAGAAGGAATTCTCCTTTCCTCTTTATTTCCATCAGTGTCACACGGGCCACATTCCATGTTGTATTACAGGGTTGAGTGTATGCATGGCTGCAGAGAGATGACAGCCCGAGGCCATGGAATATAGTTTGCCCCTTCCCTCCTCCACCCCCGCGGTAAGTGTGGCGCACACGACACACAGGAGGCTCTCGGGAAATGCTTGTGGAGGGGACATCTGGGGTTGCTTCTCTTACACAATGACGACTCTGACGACACTCATGCTGGCCTATCTGGAAAAATGAGCTCTTTGTGTCATTCCCAACAAATCCAGATGACACAAAAAACACCCACTCAAAGGAGGCTATCAGCTACCCCCCAAGTGGGAATGAGTCAGCTGAACTGAGAATGGAGGGGGGCAGTATTGAGATTTTAGGCCATCTGACTGGACTATCCAGAAGCAAGGCAAGGGTGATACAAAATAAACCCTTGTCCTACAGACCTCCACATACACAAGGAGGCTAGGAACACCACTCATGAACACCGGGCCACTTCCTCTTTGTCCTTCAGCTCCCGGGTCATGCCCTTGTCATGCCTTGCCCCTACCCCTGCTCTCCCAGAATCACCTCCCCACACCTATGTTCCCAAAGCAGTTGGCACAGGTCTCTGATAGAGGTGTACTTCTACACCACTGTAGTTCCCTGTTCTGACCTGACAGCCCCACTGGATTGTATTAGGGCCAGGACTCTATCTTACCCATTTCTGTATCCACAGTGCCTGATAAATAGCACGCCCATTGCGAGTTTTGTTGCCTTTTATTAAAATGGTAAATCTGGTACATCGAAAGCTTAATGGGCTATGGAAGAGCCATCATTTATATTAAGCTAAAGAATTAACTTTTCATGAAATTTCCTTTTTAACCACAGCCTTAATGATGCACTAGTTCAAAACCATTTGTGTCGCTCTCTCACACAAGGACTCATTCACCACCAGTCATTTACAGAGTCCTACTACCGTCCTGGCAGCTGGAGAGCCATCAGTAACTGGGACAGATGGTCTCTACCTCCATGAAAGTTACACTCTCACGAGAGAGACAGTCAATAAGCAAGCAAAGCCTGTGGTCCCGCATCAAGAGAACAACAAAATTGGCAATTAGTAGTTCCGCCAGGCCCAAAGCCCAGGGTCTAAGGTAATAGGTATTTTCTTCTGGGAAGACCAGGAAGTCCCAAAGGTTAGCTTCAAATACAAATCTGAAAGCTTTTTCTGCTACTCTCTTAGACAGATAATGAATAGCAGCCTATCCACAGAGGGAGGTCAATACAGTCAGCGAATAGCAGGGTGACTTTACACAGAGCTGATGGAAAAAACAGACAAGGGCCTTCAATAGTCCTAAGACGACCAGGAGGATCCGGGCCATACCAGGATTGGCAGTCTCAAAGAGTGCCCATCTACTGAGTGCCCATGAGGCACCAGCCTGCTGCCAAGAGTTCCACCTTCATAATCTCACTAAATCCTCCAGGCAAGCAAGTGAGGTGTCGCTGGTGTGGACCTGCACTACACTCCTCCATAACCTACACATATGAAACTGCATGCCAACGCCAGGAAGAGAAAGCAAGCATGTAATCTAAATGGTGCAGTCAGTTCCATTCACTAGGTGTCTGTTCCAGAATGAGCATGACTTCCCTGGTCCCCAGGTTGGTCTGAGTTCCCTCAAGCCTTCCTTTCCAGAGTGTGAGCAAAGTATGTCTCATACAGCAGGGTCCCTAAACACAGGCCAACTCTTTCATCTGACATTCAAACAAGGAAACCCAGCTGTGCTGGTTAGCTTCTTGAAAGACAGTGTGTTGGTTTCTAAATGGCTCCTTGCCAAAGGATTTTCAAGCTGACTGTGATTTTTGGCTAAATGTGATTTCCACCTTCTATGCTGACCTTAGAATATAATTATCCTGCAATGTATGAGTCCATATCCTCAATTTGCATATAGGGAACTGAGCTTCTATGAAGAAGACTCACTTAAGGTCACACAACTTGCAAGAGGCAGAGTTGGGACTCAGCCAAGATTCATTCTTTCCACTAGTTTTTCTTAACTGCACCATCCAGCCTCCTCTAGGTGTGCCAATCACCCAAACTCCTGAGTAGATGGTACGAGAGTGGAAAGAACATTAAGGCAGGAGGGAGCAAATCAGGGTTCCAGTTTCACTCCTGCCATTATCAGCTGTGTGACTTTGGACAGGTCACATGGCCTCTGCAGCTTACAGCTTGACCCTACTCAGCACTTGCCCCAGATTCCCCAATTAGTATGATGGGAGCAGAGCAAAGGGACAGGAAGACTAGAATCAGCAGCTACACATTTAAACAGCTACAGGGGCCAGGGAATGTAAATGGGTATATGAGTGGAGCGGGGGCTGCGACTAACTACGGAGCACCAGAGAGAACACTGGCCCAGTTCCCAGGCCTTCTATTTTTTCCAAGAGGAGCTAACTCTGGATTTTTAAATATTGGCAACCAACTCAAAATTGTTTCAAACACCAGGACTAAATAGAGGATGATGATAGGCTTCTTTCAGCATGGGCTGTCGTCACTTTACCATCTTTCAGCTAAATGATCTCAAAGGTCTCTTCCAATATTCCAGAAGACCGAGAAAGGGTACAGATTCCCCCTAAGCAATAAGGGATCAGTGTTGACTGGGTCAGGATCCCTTTACAAACACAGGGAAGCTGAGGAGCATCCTGGCTCCTCAGGTATTGAGTGTGGATGTAGACATAAGGAGCCCACCCAGTGAACAGTGTGGGTTGGTAAGAGATCTGCCCCAATCCCATGGCAAAAGCCAAGACTGGTCTGTGACCTCCAAAGAAGAAACTAGGATTCCCAAAAGGCTGTCAAGCTTACTGGGCTGATGGTCCAGGCTACTGCTTAAAGTAAACTGACCTCACATTTAAGGGCTTAAACCAGAGAGAGCAAATGGGCTTCACATAAAGCACCAACTTCAGTCAATTGCACTAAGGACTCTGAAACCCGTGTCAATATGTGTTGTCACCAATTAGCTATGACCACCAGACACAGGAAGGAGAAGCAGCAGCACACATTCTATGTATTTGCCACCCCTGGCTTAAACTCCCATAGGTAATGAACCAGCACCCAGCAAGGACAGCCCTGACAGGCAGGAGAAGACGAAAAGCTCATGCCCTAGAAATCCACCGGAAGTAGCAGTCTTCAAGACTGGTATAGCAGAGCTCACCCTAGGTTGTCATTATTCACACATGCATCAAGTATTCAAGTGTTTACTGATTTACTTGATTTACGTCAAGTATTTAGGACCCTGAGGTGGACAATGAGAAAATGGAGGTGACAAAGAATCTGTTCCAGTCCTGGAGATGCTTACGTCAAGTAGAGGAGACACACACACACACACACAAAAAAGTCACAGATAATTATGATCAAATGTGGTAAATGCAGTAAAAGACGTCTATGGGAACTGGGGTTGAGGGGTGACTTAATCTGCTTAAGGGAATGGAACAAAGTTAACATTTCAGTGGGTTCCTGGAAGAATGGTTCTCTTGGTGGACAATGGGGTGAGAAAGTGTACTCTAAGCTGAGAGAACAGCATACATGACAGTGGAAAACCAAACAGCCTCTCCAAGAGATGGGGAAACCTGAACAGTCCTGGAGCATGGAGTGCCCAGGATTAGGCTGCAGAGAGAGTTTATGAAGAGTCTTGACTGTCAGGCCAAGGTGTCTAGACTTAATTCTACAGGCGATGGGAGCCAAGAAGGTTTTTAAGCAGAGGGCACAACCAGATTTGTGGGCTAAACAGATGACGCTAGCTACAGTGTGTCTGTCCAGGCTGGGGAGGTGAAGAGATGGGAGGCTTCGGCAAAAACCCTGACCAGAAAGGGGCAGATTCAGGACACATTAAGGAAACTGAGGGATCACAAGATTCTGGATGTGGAAGAATGCGAAAAGAATCAGAGGGTGCCTGGCTAAAGTGGACGACGGTCCCACTCACTTCCATCAGGCAAAAAGAAAGGGGGCGCTGGTTTGGGGCCAAACACAAGAGCCAATCCCACCTACTGGGTGCCAGAGGTCACAACCATAAGACGAAGTGTAAGGGGGTATCAAATCTGCTATGTTTGTCGAGGCGGTCAGGTAGAGGCTGGAACACTGTTTTTAAGGTCGGGCTTCAAGCTCAGGCCCTTCTCTCTTCACTTCTTGCCAGGGCCCAAGAACCCTCTACCCTTCCCTCTGTGGTCTCCAGACCCTTCTAGGACTCTCCTACCTCCAGAACCTCTCTCGGTCTCCTCACCTACAGACCTTTCTACGACCCTCCTCACTCCCCGGGCCTTGTATCTCCCCGCTCATCCCCGACCCCTCTGTGACCCTTCCCATCTCCGGACGCTTCATCCTCTGGCCGCCCCTCACCCCCACCCCCACAGAAAAGCTTCTTTCTCCCCTCTCACCTTCCCTGGCCCCCTGGGACACCGCCACCTCCTAAGCCTCCAGCCCAGAGCCTGAGTTTCAGTTGCCCCCGCCTCGCCACCCGGACTCACCCACCGAGACACCCACTTCACAACAGGGCGGAAGTGCTCCAGGGTTCGCGCACGGAATGCTGGGACGCGGAGTCCGAACCGCGCCACCCCGGGAATGGAGCGTCCGAGACTACAACTCCCAGAAGGAACCGCGCGAGCGACGGTGGGCGGTCCCCTTCGTTTGCTGCCTGTCAGATGTCGTCAGCCAATAAATGTGTCATCTTCTCCCGGTCGCGGGCACCGGAACAAATCGGAAAAGGGTCTATTCGTGGGGGCGGAGCCTGTGGCGACCCCGGTCCTTTCCACAGGCTCCAAGCTCACGGCACCGCTTAGTGGGCGGGCACTCAAGGCGAAGGGGCGGGGCCTGCTGCAGGAAAGAGCGGGGACCAGTGGGCGGGGAGGAGTCACAGCAGAAACTGGGAGAAATAAAGAGGGTGACTGGTGGACCGGAGAGAGTTGGGCAATTGTAGGTTCAATTTCCAGTTCACAGTTAAGCCACGTGATTTTGGATCGATGGTGAACCTCGCGTTCTTCACCTGTAAAGTGAGGATAATAGTAGTATCCGTTCGCCGGGTTTTTGTGAGGCTTCAGTGAGATAATGCAGCTAAGACGATTAAATCAGGGCCTAGGCCCTAATAATACACAGCGAATGTTAGCCATTGTTATGTAAATCAGTTAGTACAGAGCTTGGCACTTCGTGGGTGTTGGAAAAATGTTAATCATTATTTGAATAATAATAATCAGAATAATTTCAATATAAATGCAGTTGCTTTGTACCACTATGAATACTTCATGATATGAGCAATCTAATATGGGGTTGAGCATGTGGGTTTTGCAGTCAGGCATGGCTCCAAATCCCAGCCCAACTGTGCAGCCTTGAATGTACTACTGGGTGTCTTTTGTGTTAGGTTTTCGCATCTGTGAAATACATGGCAGGGTGTTGTGAAGATGAAATTGAAGTAATGCAGGTAAAGCATGGTTTCTGGAATCAACTTGCGTGTGTCTGAAACATCTTTCAAATACAGGTTGTCGGCTTTGTCACTCACTAGTTGTAAAATCTCAGGCAAATCACTCAACTTCTTTGTGCCTCAGTTTCCTTATCTCTAAAATGGAAATTATCATAATGGCATCTACCTAATCGTTTGTGAAGGACTTGACACATGCTAGTCAGAAGGAGTTTAATCGTCATTAGCTATTATTATTTTTACTCATGGGTATGAGACTTTGGGGAAAGTAATAGTACCTAGCAATATGACAAGTGCTCGATACATGTTGGCTCTTGTTAAAAATTAGCAGAATTCTATATTTTAGTTTTAAAGGCCTAGTTCCTCCTCATGTTCCAAGTGAAACATGTTCCAACTTATTCATCATTGAGAACTCACATGATTGTGCTCAGTGAACCTAATACTGACCTGTATACCACTCCTTGCAATTGAAGTCTTACAAGAGCCCCACAAGGCTGGTATTATTACAAGGAGGAAATGGGGGCTTACACGGATGAAGTGACTTGCTCAAGATCACATGGTGTCAGGCTGGAATTAGAACCGCTGGCCTTGACTCCAAAGGTTTCTTCTGGGCTCCACACTGCATCGGGAAAAGATCACGGTTGGAGTAGGGTGGGGGTTGAGTAGAGAGAGAGACAGTGTGTCAGACATTTGAGAGAGTGTCAGGATCTGAACCTGGAAGGGTAGATCTGCCGTTGGGAGGATGGCCGTTTCAGGACCATCTGCTGGGAAGAAGACCTGTGGTGAGATTGTAGAGAGAGAGAAAAACACCATTATATCACAAGAGGGCGCCCATGGCCCTAAATCCAGCTCAGAATTGTTTGATGGTTTCCCTTAGCTTTTTTTCTAGTTAAAGCCTGGCATTTGACAGAAGAGGAACACTAAGGACCTAAGAGACCACGTGCCCTGCCCAAGGTCACATAGAAATAATCAACAGCCTGAATCAGACCCCAGTTCGCTGCATCACCATCCACCAAGATTTTTTTTATAAGGTTTCATTTATTTATTTGACAGAGAGAGACGCAGCGAGAGAGGGAACCCAAGCAGGGAGCCCGATGTGGGGCTCGATCCCAGGACCCTGGGATCATGACCTGAGCCAAAGGCAGACGCTTAACAACTGAGCCACCCTGGCGCCCCTCCACCAAGATTTTTTTCTCACCACAGTTGTCTACAAAACCCCCCTTTGTGCTGGGCCAGCACTAAGCTCTAAGGATGCAGAGATGAATCAAACTGGTCCCTGTCCCCAGGACCCGATCTCTAAACTTTCAATCGAATTTCCTATTAGTAAATTAGTAATGCTTCCTATAGTAAAGTAGTTTTGAACACACCCAACGTATATGTATTTATTTTCTTATAAATGATACACATACATGTAGTAATTACACAGAAAGCTAAACTTTATTGAACACTTATAATATTACCAGGTCCTGCTCCCAGTGCTTTATATGTATTAATTCACTTTACCCTCACAAAACCCTATGAGCAAGAATCTGATACGATCCCTTATTACGGAAGAGGAAACTAAGGTACAGGGCTTAAGAAACAAAAAACCATATGGCTAAAAAGCAGGCAATCTAACTTCAGAATAAAATGAGATTAAAAAACAGAAATATAAGTCTTAACTTTTTTTTCTAAACCCCCGTGAGTTATCTTATGCATACCTCTTTGGAGACCAGTGCTTGAGCTTGAGGGGCCCCCAGACCTGTGCAGATGAGTACAGTGTGATCACTACTTTGAGAAAGGGAAGTGCAGGAAACTATGGGACCCAGAGGCAGCAGCTTACCTAGTCTGGGAGGTTGGGAATGGCTTCTGGGGAAAGTGGTGGCTAAGTTAAATCTTAAAAGATATGTGGTAGTTCCCTGGAGGAGAGAAGTTGGGGGGAAGTGTGTTTCTGGGCAAAGGAGCAGTGCACACAAAGGCCCAGGAGCAAGAGCGCATGGGACCTCCGAGTAGTTTAACATTGCAGAAAATGAGTGCCAGGGGGGTGGATTTCTCCTCCCAGTGTTGTTATGAGGCTCAAATAAGACCATAGGTATGACCATGCCTTTGTGTCTTTGCTGAGGGAACAGGCAATGAGTCTGCTTTCTCCTGGGCAGCATCCCAGGTTTTTGGTCCTCAGCTGCCAATTCCTCTATAACCCAAATGGCAAAAGGGGCCCCTCTGCCCCTTGAAGAACTGATGGAAGTTGGCCTGGACTCCATTCCACAGCTGAGGACTGCTCACAGCCCTCCCTCCTTCCCCAAAGCCTCCATGAATTTCCAACTTTCTTTCCTCTGAGCTACAGTTTCCATGACCCCGGCCGCTTCTCCTCCGGCCTCATATGGATTTCCATTGAAAACAAAAAGTCCAATTAGGCCAAGCATTTCATGGATTTAATAAATTTACTAAGGATTTGGAGATCCTGAGATCACATCACATACCGCGCGGCCATCTCCCAATTTTCTATTTCTGAGGCTCATCCAGAGTCTTCCCAAAGCCTGTGTTCCCCAAATCACTAGCTGATCCTCCTGACACATGCAGCACCCCCACCTCCCACCAGAAGCTGGGTTCAGTCTCGTGCACCCACCCATACCCACTATGTCCCTGCCAGGCTCGCTTGCTTTTCCTATCCCCACCTCCAATATGCACACAGCCACTCTAGCCCGATCCAGGCTGCCCTAGCCTGCTCCCCAGCCAAGCCCAGAAGCCTTCCCTCCTTTCATCTTCCCCTGGGACACACATAAAAGTCCCCTGTGCAGACCTGCCAGGCCAGTCCACGGTAGCCAGGGAGGTGATGGCGGGAGACAGGCTCTAGGAAGACTAGCAGCAGCACTGCGGGGTGGGGGAGCCGCCAGCCGGAGGAAGGTAGCCAGGTGGAGCTCCGAGACACTATGTGGGGTGTGCAGGAGCTGGTGACTCAGCATGCAGTGGGGCCCGGCTGCTTGCCTTGCTATCCGCCACATTGTCAGCCACATCCTTGCCTGCCTCACCATCCCGCTTGGGCACCTGGCCCTGGTCTTGCTGGGATGCAAACATATCGTAAACGAACCTCTTACCTTCACCCTTCCAGCCCCTCAGACCCAACAGCCAAGCCCTGAACAAGGCTGGAGATGGAGAATCCAGGAGTTTCTGGCTGTGTAGTAGTGTATAGGAGGAGCTAGGAGATCAGCAGAAGCTGCAGGCAGAGCAACCCTGAAAGAGTTCCAACCCCAAAGTTTTGGGACAGTGGCTCCAGAGAAAGGAGAAAAGGGGATTCTTGGGGATGGCCCCCAGGTTCTGGCCAGCACAGCTGGTGTGATATGATGTGCATGTGTGTTCGAGGGGGTCCACTCAAGGCAGGGCCCCACCAGGCCCTGCACATGGGCAGGCCAAGGAAGCACCCAGAATATACACACGCTGGGGTATCTGAGGACTGTGCTCCCAGAGGCTGCCATCCAGCACGAGGCCTGTCTCCCAGCCCAGCACCAAGACCTGGAGAATGCCCGGGGTCTGGAAAGCAGCAGCAGACAATGTCTCCAGCCCCGCTTTGACCAGATGCAGCAGCTCAAGCCTGGGTAGCTCGCCTACCAGCTACTCAAGCCACCCTGGACAGGGCCAGGCTCAGGACCACAGGGCCGGCAGCCTCAGCTCTGGTAGACTGGGCAGTCCCATGACACAGCAGGCCACAGATACTGGAGCCTGGCGAGCCACCAGAGGAAGAAATTAGAGGCACCCTGGGAGCATAGGGCCTCCAAGTATGGCCAAGCAGGGAGACTTGACCAAGGGCGGGGAAGATCTTGGAGACATTCTGGGTCCCCAGCTACAGTGCCCCGCCTTTGAGAGTCAGGGTTTGTAAGACTGAAAAGACAAGAGAAATCAGCTTCGGAAACTTCCTGTCTGAGACCACATAAAGCTCCAACCTGGTCAGCCTCTTGGGTGGGGACAACTCTCTCCAAGAAGGACCAGAGGGGAAATACAGTCTCAAGCTGTGCAGACTATCTGGGCCCTGGAAGTCCAAGGCCAGGCCATGTAGGTATCCAGCAGGTTTAGGGAGATCAGTGCAGACAGAGGAGCCAACCAGCCACGCCTGGGGCTGCCAGTGATTTCCTGCCAAGTCCAATATCTCCAGCCTCCTTAGGCCCTGGAATACCTGCTCCCCTTCCCCCAACAGATCAGCTAGCTTCCCTGAAGTAGTAGCTCTCCAGGAGAAAGGGGTTAGGGGCAGGGTGTGCACCCCATCGTTGGACAGATCATGGGCCTTGTTTCATTCGTGCACAGCATGGCACCCCACCATTTGTTGCCACGTGGGTTTAGTCTCTGAAGCCTGGGCTTGGCGGCCAAGAAACCTGGTTAGACCCCGTTAAACCCGCTTAAACCACTGTTAAGACCCAAACCCTCAGGCTGTGGCAGGAAGCCAGAGCCTCCGGAGCTATGTGCACCATGAGACTGGAGCCCAAATTCAGCTCCTGCAACTCAAAATGGGCAGCTGCCCGGCAGGCAGCTCGGCCGTGTTGGTGTTCCTCAAAGACAAGGAGGTCCTGTCTCAGCAGCCCCAGTCCTACCACTGCAGGCTGCCACCGTCTTCCTGTGGCCCAGACACTGAGTCCCCAGCTGGAAGCCCAGGAGCCCCAGGACTGGTCATCTTCGGCCAGCTGGTGAATGACAGGTCCAACATGTCCAGGATCCAGACATCACCAGAGGAGGGGCCAAGTACCAGGTCCGGGAAGATGTCAGCCAGCTCCCCCACATTCTGAAGGCAGCTCTACATGGCAGGCAGCTGTGTAGACGGGAAGGCAACTGAACACCCAAGTTCCCATCTAGGCAGGGGCCTACGAAAGCAAGGTGCTAGAGGAAGCTCAGGTTGCCAAAGGTATCAGGGGTAGAAAGAGGTAATAAGTTTCGGGAGGTGGGGAGGGCAGTGAAAAAGCTGCTGCAGCTTCCCCCAAGCCCCCAAGAGCTCCTGGAAGAATCTAGGTGAGATGCAGACTCAGCCCCAGGACCCGAACTCAGGAAAGTGGCAGAAAAGGCATCTGGGCATAGGACAGAAGTGGGACCAGCAAGACAGAGTTCCTCCATGCCCTGTGGCACAGCCTCCAAGGCATGTGTCAGGTTGATTTTCCAGAAGCCTGCTGCAAGGAGGGGCAGGCTGGAGTCCAAGGGGTAGATCAGGAGGAATCAGGAGACCTTCCTTCACAAGGCAGCTGGGAGCAGTCCAGCCTGCAGTTAGAGGAAAGGGTAGGAGCGCTCACCCATCTCAGCACCACGGTCTGCAGAGAGGCAGAATCAGGACCCCACTCTCTGCCTCCCTCCTTTTTCCGGAGGGGATCCCAAACCCCATCCTTTCCCTCCACACACACACATCCAGTAGTCACAGTACTGACAGGGTACACAGCCTCCAGGGGACCCAGGAGGCTCCGGAAGCAGGGTCAGAGGGCCACAGTGCTTCCAAACCACACAACTACTGGAATTACTAGCTTCAGAGGTGCTTGGAGCCCAGGATCCAAGGGTCAGGGAAAGGCAGAAGTGCACTGGTGGGAGGAAGGAGCCCACTCTCACTGTTCTGCAGCGAGCAAGCAAGCAGTGTTTCTGAGCACAGGATTTGCGGCTGGAGGTCCAGGATCCCACTCCACTGTTGTCCTTCAGTGCAATATCCTTCAATATCCTGAACTTGAGTTTCCTCCTCAGCATGCTAGGAGTCCTGTCATGTGGAAGATCCCCCCAAAGCACAAGATTTTTCCAAGAAAACTATAAAGGTCCATTCCTGCCCTTCCAGGCTGGGGTAAAGAAGAACGGTCTTCAAGGCCTTGACGTTGATGTACACTACCAAGGTGGAGTCAGGACTCCAGGGGAGAGCAGAAAGAGAAAACAGGGCTTTATGATGATCTCAAACAATGCAGTAAACTATTCAATAGAATTCAATCTGATCATGATTTTTAAAAAATAATAAGCTCAGAGAGAAGAAAAATGACTTGACTTATAAAAGAGTATTTACCCCAGATCTACAATACATAAAATTCTTAATGGTGAATCATCTATTGCATTCAACTTAAAGCCAGGAATGAGACAGCTATGATTACTTGTGTTCAACATGATAATGGAGGCCTTAGCCAGGAGAATAAGACAGAAAAAGAACATAAATTAAAATTATAAAATTAAAAAAATAAAATAAAATTATACAATTGTAAGTATTTTAAGAAACAAAAGGTCACCATTTATAAGGTACTGTGATTGCCTACATAGGAATTCCAAGAACTTGTAGAAACAAAGTATTAAAACTAGAGAATGTTTAGCAAGATTGCTAGATACTAGATACTTAAAAAAATAAAAATAACAACAACAACAAAAAACCTTTCTAATACACCAGCGCACTACTGAGAGTCTCGACAGGAAACAGCACATTCAAATTGCAGTTTTTCTAAGGGGTTTGTGTGTCAAGGAACTGATCACAGGCCTGTTAGCTGGGCTTCAGGTTACCATGAAGGGTAGCATGGGACGTAGAGCTGGCAAACACAGGAGCTGTCCTCACACTGAGAACTGAAGGCGACGGAATTTCATCAGATCTAAGATGCTCGTTTTTTCATATTTCTAACCTTTGAAACAGGGCTGTGTCCTATAGTTAATGACACCTTGCTAGTGCTGGTTACCAGGCAACATTGATGATATGGTTACCATTGCCTGTGCATATTACATACTTGATCATAGCGGTTCATATTACTAGCACTTCAACTAAGTTATGGATATCGTTGATACTACCCATTTTAGTTTGGTTGTGCTTTTTCTTAAAGATTTTATTTATTTATTCATGAGAGACAGGGAGAGAGAGAGAGAGACAGAGGCAGAAGAAGAAGCAGGCTCCCTGCTGAGCAAGGAGACAAATTCAGGGCTCCATCCCAGGACCCTGGGATCATGACCTAAGCTGAAGGTAGACGCTTAACCAACTGAGCCACCCGGGGGTCCTTGGGTGTGCTTTACAATGTCTTCAGAAATATTACACTGTCATTCCACATTGAAATGAAACATTATTGTACCTGCAAGAAGAGCATGGAAAGAAAGCAGTGGGGCGCATATTCTCTGTTGGAGAAATCACGTAGGAGGAGCTCAGATGAAGACTATAAATATGAAAGCATTTGAGGCATAATCAATCAATTTTTCTTATATTTTAATTTTTTGTGTGTACAAAAGTTATGTAAGATAAAAATCTCTGTTTAAATGCATATACAATAGCTCTGAGTTAAAGTGACGAGAAATCATCGTGTCATCATTTAACTGGATCATTTTCCTTAATGGTACATAAAATAATGGTTTGTTCTACAACTAATTCTTAGAGTCAGTCAAATGCGGTAATTTAACTATTTTAAACTAATTTTTCTCTTATTTCCTTTCCCTCGTTATTAAATAGTGTGTTGGTGGTGGTGAATTTTACAATATCTTGCTCAGTATTGTAGAATTTTGAGACAAGATAGTAGTCATCAGGGGAGGCACCTTACCCCACAGCTCACGGACTGGCAGCTGGATATAATTACTCATAAGATTTAGGATGATTCCTTTGGGGATGAGTAACTCATCATAGGTTTTTCAAAAGATGATTAGTTGTATTATAGTTGATGGAAGCTTTATTTTGAAGTTTAAGTATTGGAAAGGGGGGTCAGGTCAATGGACAAGCCAAGGGGTAGACAGTAGGGGGCATTTGTTTTTCATTTAGCATCTGAACTCCCTTTCTATGCCCATAAGTAACCATGTCCACCTTGCCTTTAGTAGTTAAATGCTATTGTTTGGGGTCTGCTCTCTAGGATGCTGGAAGCACTACTGAAATCAGGGAGCCCATGTCAATTGCAGCTTCCTACAACTATCTCCAGTCTTACAGAGAACAGTCACAACAGTGTTTCAAAGATGACAGTGTTAATGTTCACTAATACATTTCTCAATGCGTTCAGAAAGGAATTGTCTTCTGGGCCCATTCTGGGAATACAGTGAGTGAGTGGGGAACACAGCGCACATGGAAATGTACTCAATATTTCAACCTCCCCTCTCCCATTTGACACGAAGGAATTTATGGCATCAACTTTGTTTGGCAGACCACTGGTTAGTCCACGATCCAGTCAACCAACAAAGTGAACAAATTAGAACACTTCTGGCTACTCAAAACTAGTCTACTGAAACAAAAACCTCTGGTAAATGCATCCATATTAATACATTTAGTACAATCTATAGTCATGTTGTGTCCTCCTTGGCCCAGCATACCCTCAGCTTCTGTTTCCATATGCATTCTTTAGATTTGGCCAACATAAATGAGCAGAACTGTACCCTGAAATGCCTCTCCCCTTGGGTTTACTTTATAATTGCCTCCTGGGTATACTGGAATCTGATGCTAGCTATCCATCTCTGAACTGCGGAGAAGATGGTTTTCCATTTGTACCACTTTCAGGCCTGCTTCTCAGATCCATTCTCCTCCCTCTCCTCCTCTGTTCCATGTCACTGGCAAGCCAATGCCTGCAAGTTGTATTTCCTGATTTCCCTGGGAGTAAGAGGTTGGAGGGCGGGATGTTTTCCCTCCTTCTCTGTCGGTGGCACCTTCAACATCAGTTACAATTCTTCCATGGTTCCAACTAATGCATGGCCAGGCCTGCCATACTTCCAGTGTCTACTGGTTGACCCTGGCCCCTGGGTACAGGTAATACTACCTCTTCCCCTTCTTCCTGCCCCTGCAAGAAATTTGAGATTCTTCCATCACAGTCATAAAACACCCTTAGCTTTTAGGCAGACAATTGGGCTGAGTAGTTATATATGAGCTTGAGGTCTCTGGGTCCCTCATACTGCACTATGACTTGGTCACTTAGCCTCTAGAGCCTTGCTTTCAATGGGCAGTTCATTCCGGGGGACTGGAACTTTTCATGTAATTGACTGCTTCACCACTGCATAACTGATCTGTCAGAGTCCTGTGACTTTTAGCTGGGTTTTCACTGTGCTTGGTCCCTCTTCTGCCGCTGCTGGGGCTAGCTTACACTGTCCATCCCCCAGAAGTTAGATACTGGAGCTGCTGCTCCCTCTACCCCATCACCAAAAAGGGATTCTGCCTTAGTTTCCCTTTGTTATGGCTACCAGGAGATCGATTTGCTTTACCCTAATTCCTCACATTGGAAGTGAGGGGGCCAGCATTTGATGGAAAACTCCAGAATCCTTTCCTTCCTTCCTCGGTCATTCAGGGAGCTCAGAGGCTTGAGACTGCCTGATTTGGAAAGGCACTCTGGGTTCATCTAACCGAACACCTTCCTTTTCTGATGGGAAAACTGAGACCCAGCATGGGGGAAGGGGTTTTCCAGGGCCCAACTGAGCAGCCCAACTGAGAGCTGGGATCAGAACCCAGAATCAGGCCAGGGGAGGGCGGTGGGACGGAGGGAGTGTTCGTGGCAGCAAGAGGCCTCCACTCCTGACCATGGGAAGTGAAGCGAAGCTCTTGGAGCCCAGAAGACCCCTCCCACCATCCTCCTGGCCCACTGCACCCCACACACATTCAGAATACAGGGGTCTCATCATCACCTCCCTGGGACACGATATGAGGAGTTTATGGAAGGATGTTGACGGAAGTCAGCCGGATTCCCATGCTGTTGCCAGGGCTTCCTAGAGAACTGCTCTGGGAAGAAGGAGAATAGAGAAACCAGCTTCACAAAGAAATGAAGTGAAATGATAAAATGAAAGATAGTATATAAAATGACATGAAATGAAATGAAACAGGTGCCTTTGCTTTGGTCAGGGGGCCACTTTCTGGAGGTGCCTTCTTTCCCTCTCCAACCACTCATCTTTCTTGCTTCCATACCCAACACATCCTTTCTTTCCTAATTTCCCTTCATCCCCTGCTCCGCCCCCTCCTTCCCCCACCCCACACCCCTGCCTAGGCACTGCTGTCCTCCTGAAGGACAGGCTTCTGATGTACCCAAGTGATCACCTTCTTGGTGAGTTATTAACTGGTCAGCAAATACAATTTCTAACCATAACCAGTTCATAGTGATTTAGGTGCATAAGCAATTCAGGTGACATCACTGAAATTCTAAATAAAAAGAAGAGACGTGTGATAGCTCCACCATCACCAAATCAAATGGCTTTTGCCTGCCTGAGTTCACTTCAGTTCTTGTCCCAGCTTTATTTTTTTTTTAAGATTTTATTTATTAATTTGACAGAGAGAGATCACAGATAGGCAGAAAGGCGGGCAGAGAGAGAGGAGGAACCAGGCTCCCTGCTGAGCAGAGAGCCCCATGCGGGGCTCAATCTCAGGACCCTGACATCATGACCTGAGCCGAAGGCAGAGGCTTAACCCACTGAGCCACCCAGGCGCCCCCCCCCTTGTCCCAGCTTTAAATACTTTTCCTGTAACCACCACTTCTTGCACTTTCCTATGTGCTGGGCATCGTGAGAAGTCCATTAAACAATATCAGCCCAGGAATGTTTTATTTTCCAGAATTCCAGCTTTTTGAGCTACCTAGAATTCCTTTTGATAACAAAAATAACTCACATTTGTTGAGAATGTACTGTGCCAAACACGATGCTCTCATGACCCAGTTTCTGCGTACTTTTCCCTCATGTTCTCCAGATGGAGAAATGTGGCCCAAGGAACTTCACTGGCCTATCCAAGGCTGTCCCCGAGGTGGTTAGTTTCTTCCTCTGTAAAAAGGTGAGAATATGGGGGCACCTGGGTGGCTCATTTGGTTAAGCGTCTGCCTTCGGCTCAGGTCACAGAATAGAGCCCTGTCGTCAGGCTCCCTGCTCAGTGGGGAGTCTGCTCTCCCTCTCCTTCTCTCCCCCTTCCCTCCCTTCCCCATGCGCTCTCTCTCTCGCTCTCTCTCTCTCTCTCACGCAAATAAATAAAATCTTTTTAAAAATTTGGCAATGATTAAAATTTTAAAAAAAGAGGTGAGAATGTCCTAGCTACTACCTCCCCATTTGAGTTTTCAGGGACCACTGGGGTTTTTGATCGTGAGTTCCTTTGCTGCTACTGCCTTCGTGGCTTTGGTATTTTCAGGTATAATTCCCAGCAGCCCTGGGTAAAGGATGGCCTTGTTTCCTGTTATTTCAGACATCATAAGGACAGACAGAGGAGTCTAAACAAGGGCTACAGAAAGAAGAGAGATACATTGGTACACAGAACAAATGGGAGCCCATCTGGGGCAGCTGGGCAAAACTTCAGGGCAAGAGCTCCCCGGGGGCCAGTGGCAGCAGGGGCCCCACTGGGGAGGGGAAAGAAGCCCCCCAAGAGTGGCCTGGGCTACTCTATTGTCTTAGTGGAGGCCTTTTTTCTGTCCAGGAACAGAAATCAACTCAGACTTCCCCCAGCACAATTTGCTGGGAAGATGTGGAGGTAACTCATGGAATCTGCAGTCAGCCAGGCCTGGGGAAGGACTGAAACCAGGGAGGGAGACAGTCAGAGACCTGCCAGTAGTTTCTCTCCCAACTCTGCAACTTTCCATTCTCTCTCGAACAGTAGTGTCTGCTTCTGGGCTTTCACAGCTGACACCGACCACCCCATCCAAGGGAGCACCAGGCTGAGCTAAATCAAAGGCCAGCTTTGGAGGATACAGAAGCCCCACCCCTCCCTGCTCGAGTCATGTTTACCCCTCCCACCCCTTCCCACCCACCCACTACATCTGCTCGAGGTCCCTCCCCGCTGCTGATTTTGATGCCTCCCCCAACCCCACCTGCCCCACTCTTCCCCCCAGATCTACTGCCAGAGCCCTGAGGGAAGAGAAGCCAGCATCTTCCTTCCTTGGAGACCACCGAGAAATCCCTCTCCATATGGCTCCCTGTCTGTGTTGTGAGTGTGCTGAGATGCTCTGCTTGGGCGTGAATGGTTTTCTCTATAGCTCTGGGGAGAGAAGCAAATGGTCTCTTGCTCGGGGAGCAGCAAAGCAAACCACCGTTCCATTTCCAAAGAGAGCTTGCAGGTTGGGCTGTAAGGGGCCATTGGGTTGAGGTTTCTCGGTGCTCCCCCCCCCTTTCAGCCTGCAGATTTCATTATTTAGACAGTGTTCTTTGTTGACAATGTGTGCAAGCCCTATTAGACAGTTGCTCGATTTCCCCATTTATGCCCACAGCTATGGTGAGTCTGACATGGGTACAGAAGCCAAGGGGGCAGAGTTTCTGCCTTTGACAGGCTCATGGTAGGTTGACAAACCCATGAAAAGAGGAATGACCCAGATGTCCTCTTGTTTCTCCTGCCCTCAGTCCTCAATTCCCTTTAATGAGTAAGAAGCAACGATCTGAGCTCTCAATCTGCAAAGACTTAGGAAATCTGGTCTCTTACCAGGTTCCCTTTTCCAAGCATCTCTGAGAATTCTCACATATTCCAACCATTCACTGTGGTTGTCCCTTGTCACTGGACCCTGGGTCTGAACACCGGCAGGGCTTGCCCTCAGGAGAGCTGCTCTCCCCAGACCCCAACTTCCCATACAACTTTGCCTAACATGGGCCTGTTCCCAGGGAAACCCCAAGCTCCCTCCTCTCCTCTACTGTCTCTCCCTGGGTGATCTCACTCAGTCCCATAGCTTTTAAATACCATTGGTCATATTTGCCCATGACTTTACAAATCTGTATCACCACAAATCTGTGGCTTCTCCCCTGAGCTCCAGCCTCTTACATCCAACTATCTATTTGTCATCTTCACTTGGAAGTCAAATAGGCAATTGGAACTCAATTTAACCAAAACAAACTCCTAATTTCCTGCCCTGCCATGCCCGCTCCCCTCCGAGTGTCTCCATTTCAGGAACATCTCAGTACACAGCATGATACCATCCACTTAGTTGCTGGACCTGTGAATCTGAAAGTCATTCCTCATTCCTCCCTCTGCTCACTCCCAGCAGCTGGCCCTGGTAACGTCACCGCTGAACCTATCCCTCATCTGCCTACTGCTTTCCATCTCTTGTCTATATGATGGCAATGGTACTGACTCCGTCTGCTTTCACTCTTGCCCTCCGCAGCCCATCATCCACACAGAATCCAGAGTGAGCTTCTAAAAGTATAAACCAGATCATATCACTCTCCTGGTTAAGCTCTTAAATGGCTACTCACCACATTTTTTTAGAGAGGGGGAGAGAGAGAAAGGGGCAGGAGCATACGGAAAGGGAGAGAGAATCTTAAAGCAGGCTGCATGCCCAGCATAGAGCCCAAGGTGGGGCTAGATCTCAGGACCCTGAGACCATGATCTGAGCCAAAATCAAGAGCTGGACGCTTAACAGATTGAGCCACCCAGGCACCCCTCTTACAGAATAAAAACTTAATTTCTTACTCTGACTGACAATGGCATCCTTGAACTGGTCCTTGCCTGGCTCTTTGCCATCATTGAATACTGTCCATACAACTCCCGCTTTTGCGCTCTCTCGCTCTCTCTCTCTCTCTCTTTCTCTCATTGTCCCCCTGTCCCTCTCCCCTTCTTTAGAGAGGGGGAAAGGGAGCCACACTTGACCTTCCCTCTGTTCATCAGAAGGACCAGGCGCATCTCCACCAAAGGATCTTTGCAAGAACCATTCTCTTTGCCTAGTGAGCTCTACCTCACCACTGAGGAGTGTGTATGTGTGTATGTGCATCTTTTTACTAACCATGAGTTAATCCTACAAAACTAATGGCTTTGCACAGGGGTTATCACTTTAGAACGTTTTTGTCTAAAACAAAACAATTCTCCTAGGCCATTAAGAGTTTCTGTTCTCCCATCATATTTTCTTAGCAGATAACATGGCTTAGAGCAAAACAAAGCAAAACACTTTGAAGTCTTTCCAACAATAAAAAAAAATTCCATAATTTGGGAAGAAGGAGAAGAAGCAGCAGCTGGAGGAGGGAGAAGAAATAGAATCTAAGACCAAATCATTATGTGAGATTAAAGAGGATCACATTGAAATAATAAAAGCTATATTACTAAAGTAACAAAACACACAAACCATGGCTTTTAGAAAGATAAGAAGTTAATAGAAACAAAATGGTAGTTTTCAGTTATTTGCCCAACAAATGTTAGGTGACTATGTGCCAGGCACTGTCCTAAATGGTAGGGAATAAGCAGTAAACGAAACATATAATATCTCTGAGCTGTGGAAGTCCCTTATAATGGGAGGGATGGGTTTGCAATTTTAAATAGCATGGTCCAGGAAGACCACCTCTAATGAGGTGATATTTGAGTAGAAGCCTGAAGAATGGGAGAGAGATCCATGCTGTTCTCTGGAGAAGAGCACTCAAGGCAAAAGAAAGAGCAAGTGCAAAGGCCCTGAGGTAGAAGTAGGTCTGGCCTATTAGAAGAAAAGCCAGGAGGCCAAGGTGGCTAAAGTGGAAGGAGCCAGGAGAGCTGTAGGAGATGAGGCCAGAGAGGTCATTGTAAGAATTTTAGCAGCTCTCAGTGAGATGAAGGGTCATTGTAGGTCATTCAGAAAAGAGATGACACAATCTGATTTCTACTATAAATGAATCATCGAGGCTGCCATGATGAGAGCAGAATGACTGAGGGTAGCAGTGAGAATGTGAGAACAGAAGCATAAGGACAAGCAAGAAGCTACTACAAAAATTCAGGCGTGAGATGACATCATCTTGGACCATGATGGCCAACCTGGAGGAGGAAGGAAAGACATGATTAGATTTTGACTGCACTTTGAAGGCAGAACTTGTAGCATTGACTCATTGGTTTGAGGGGGGATGTGAGAGAAAAAAAAGTCAAGGATGACACCAAGACTGTGGGAGAACAAGTTTAGGGAAGTTAAGAGTTCAATTTTTGAAATGTTGAGTTTAACATGACTATGAGATGGTCTAGTAGTGACAACAAGTAATGTCAAGTAATAGGTATAGTGTGTGTGTTTGTGTGTGTGTGTGTGTGTGCATGCGTACACACACGCACAGGTATATCATAATTTGAACTGGCTCTGTCTCTTGGTGCCTGTGTGATCTCAGCAAGCCACCCAGCTTCTCTGGAACATGACTCAATCGGGCCAATTTCTCAGGGTATGGTGTTTTTATTTTTTTTTTAAGATTTTATTTATTTATTTGACAGAGAGAGAGATCACAAGTAGACAGAGAGGCAGGCAGAGGGAGAGGGGGAAGCAGGCTCCCTGCTGAGCAGAGAGCCTGATGCGGGGCTCGATCCCAGGACGCTGAGATCATGACCTGAGCCGGAGGCAGAGGCTTAACCCACTGAGCCACCCAGGTGCCCCACGTATGGTGGTTTTAAAACATGTCCACAATTTTTTGACTCTACTCCGAACCAAAGGTAGAGTCTAATTCCTCTCCCTTTGCACATGGAAGATCTTAGGGACCAGCAGCTAGCAAGTCAAATGCACAAGTGATGCAATATGACCAAGGCTATGTTAGAAAAGCTTCCGCCTCATCCTCACTCTGGGGACACTCACCCTTGGATCCTAGCCACTCTGCTGTGAAAAAGCTCGGGCCACGAGCAGAGGCCACGTAGGTGTTCCAAGGCACAGCCTCCACTAATGTCCCAGCATCCGTTGCCAGACGTGTGAGTGACAGGGCTTTCGGATGATTCCAGCTGTCCCTGCTGATGCCGAGTGGGACAGAGATGAGCTGTTCCTGCCAAGCGCTGCCCAAATTGTGGGTCTGTGAGCAAAATGACTGTGCTTGTTTTGGGGTTGCTGCGTTATGCCGTGATAGAGAGCTAAAACAGTAGGAAGTTGTGAAAGCGTTTTGTACACCGGAAAGCCATCTGCAGAGAAGGATCATTAGTCGTGGACATCCTGAGCTGATCTCATGACTCCAGCTACGAGTCCTTCTGAGTTGGCTGTCACCCCAAGCCAGGCTCTGACTCCTTCCAGCAGCAGGGAGCATCACCCATGATACCTCAGAGCCATCACCTGGCTCCAGGTCCCTTCTCACACCCCACCTCCATCAGCTGCCCCCTTTGCTCCCACCCCATGGAACACAACACACACGATCCAGCTATATCTCTGTGCTTTTTCTCATACTTTCCTTCTGGCCAAGCAACCTTTTCCTCCTTGGGCTACAAGGACTTACTTCACCCAATCTTATCCAAGGCAGGGCCCCAAACCTTCCCATGGGGAAGTGCTTCTTCCCATGTCTCTACTGTGGTCTGAAGGCTGCTCACTACAAATATGCAAGACCTAGTGCCTCTCAGCAATACAGAACCAGGGGGAATGAGGTAGAAGGGGGCCACCACCACCCACCAATATAGCGGGAAGAGAGGGGAGGAGCTAGAACAATCGGTGTGAGTTTGGGGCTATGATTTTGGAGGGATCAGGTGGGCTTCAGCTCTCTGTAAAGTGTATCCACCAACTTGTATTGGTTCCCAAGCACACCTTAAGTTCAAGGACAAGTCCTTTCCCACTGCAGTCCTGCCATTCTGCTGACCTTCAGCCCTCTCCACACTCCTGCTGAGCTAAGCCATCCCTCCGAGCCTGATTTCCACAGCCGCTCCTGCCAGGCACAGCTGCTGTGGGCCACTGCCCAGCCTGCTGGATGGCCGGGCACAGCACCCACTGTAGACGATCATCTGTTGAGGGAAGAAGGGAACACGGCAACTGTGCTTTGTGAACGTCTTCATAGATTTTGATCTGGTGGTGCCTGGACCTTCCTTCCCACGGGCCCGCAGGCCCAGCTGCACTCTGAGCCCCCTAGATGATGTATAGAGGCAGGAGGCTCCTTCCCTTGTGTTACAGGGATAACTTGGATGCTCACAGACCTCATCAACCTGTGGGGATGAAAGGGGCCAGGATATCCCTTAGACATACATGTTGCCAGCTCAGTACTGCACCACCCTAACACAGGTAACTGCTGGGCTCAGAACCATCACAAGCTCACTCTGCCCTTGGCATCTGTGGGAGCCCCACGCGTGTCCCACGCATGCTTCCACTGCTGCTCATTCTGTCTCCTCCGCTCTTCCCTGGACATCACGTGGGCAGATGCTTACTTGCAGAGCTGGCCTCCAAATGCCTCTTAATATCCTACCGGACTGCTGGTCAGTGTCTGTTTCCCTCATTCTCCCCCTGCCTTTCCACTCCTAGGTGGATAGAGAAACTGGTCTCCCCTCCACGATGTTGCTCCCTTAGCCGAGAATCACACTGAGCCCCGAGGTGGCACATTATTTAGATTCTTGTTCTGTTTTGTCTACATCTGTGGATACACACAGATCCTGGAGCCAGAGCCGTGACCTGTCTGTATCATTCAGACTCTGAGCTGAGGCTCATTCTTCATTTCAGGTTCCTCCATGCATTCAGCCGCTAGCTTGTGTCTGGGTGCCTGGGTTTCAGGGACTATAGCTGTAACTTGGCGTATTAATTTTGCATTGCTTGTTACAGATTATTGCAGTCTTAGTGGTTTAACACACCATACATAGGTTCACAGCATTGGAGGTCAGAAGACTACAAGGGGTATGCAGGCCCTTCTGGAGGCCCTGAGGGAGAATCCATTTCCATGCCTTTTCCAGCTCCTAGAGGCTACCCACGTTCTTTGGCTCATGGTCATACATTGTCCCAACCCCTGCGTCTGTCACCATGTCTCCTTCCCTGACTCTGACCTTCCTGCCTTCCTCTTATAAGGACCCTCGTGATTACATTGGGTCTGCCTGCATAATCCAGTATAACCTCCCCCATCTCTAAATCCTTAGCTCAGTCACATCTGCAAAGTGCCTTTGGCCCCATAAGGAAGATAATATATTCTGAGGCTTGGGGCATAAAGACATGGGGAGCTGCTAGTGTGCCTGCCACGCTGGGTATCCAGCTGAAGGGATTCTATCTGAGAGATGCATACTCTTGTCCTGCAGTTTACCCTTGGGCACACACCCTTTCCCTCCCAGTTTGCCAAACACACTGTTCATACCTCCCAATCGTGGACCAAGTTCAAGTTCTTTTCTCAAGAGCTTCCTCTTCAACCCCCTTGTAAATCAGAATGGACATATTTCGCCTTCCTGGGGACCCATTCCACCCTCAGAGGTAAGGCCCCTGGCTCTCCTGTTAGTGTCACCGAGAGAACTCAGATACTCAGGTCAAAGTATGGAGTCCCTGGTACATGTGTGAATATCCACATAGTATCCTGGAGAAGCTTCCTGTCTCCTCCCCCCCGGGCCACTCTCCCCCCATCTCCACCCTGTTCCGTACACCAGGTGACTGACCTCCATGAACCACATCCGTGAGTGCTCTTGTCCTCTGGCTTCCTGTCGGGGTTCAGCCAATGGGGACTCTGGCAGGAGATGGGAGGGTAGAAGAGAGTGCAGGCGGCGTCTGACTCCCTCCCTGCAGGGGTGCCCTGGACTGCTGCATTCCTCACTGAAGGTCTCAGCTCCTGCTGGCCCCTGTGGCTTTAGACAACTGCTCTTTTCCCGCCCAGACATCCAGGCCATAGGCTTAGCCCCAGATTTCACACGCTCTCTTGCAGTTTCCCCAAACTCTGCCCACACCTTTGTAAAGACCCTTCATTAAACTTTTCTCAAATTACCCCTTTGGTGTGTGTCAACTATTTTCTGATGAGATTCTGACTTCAATCCTCCAAAATGCAACTCAGGTGTCCCCAGAGCTTCACAGGCCTAAAGGAATGATCTCATGATACAATTTAGATCTGAGTGTTGGCAGCTCAGTAACCCCACACCTGAGTCACCACAAAAACTCAGTTCCCTTTCAACCTTCTAGAATTCTTGAGTCTCCAGGGATTGCTCACAACTGGTCACTCCTTACATGTCCTCCACACCTCCTCTGCTCATCCTGCGTCCCAAGGCACTATTGACAGAATGGAGTTTTCCAGTTCTTTTGGGAGCCAGGCTCTTCCTGAGACCCCAGTACTTCCTCCAAGCCAGACTGAGGTGGTTTGGGTAGGCTGCAGATATGCAAGTCAAAACCATGTGACTCTGAATCTGACTTAACTTACACATGTGTGCAGATACCTTCTTTGCTGATCAACTATTTGCTGACACCTCTTCTTTGCCCCCTGGCAAAAAAAAACCGGAGCCCTTGGGCAGGAATTGTGGGGACCACACCCCATCCCACAGCCACAAGTATAATAACCACTTCATCCTTCATCCTCACCACCTTCCTTGTCTCAGAAGACACGTTTCTCTTTCTGTTCAAGGCTCATCTCTACCTCTTTGCTCTTGGCCCCACACCCTCCTGTCTGCTCTGACAGCTGTCTCTATCTAGCACAGGGAGATAATTCCTCTTTCCACATCTCTGAACTCTCCTCTATGGAAATATTCTTGTTTGCCTGTAACTGTTCTTGGAGTTTTCCCAGCATGAAGAATAAGGAGGAGGAGGAGGAGGCAACACCCTCCTTTGTTCTAGAGTTTTCTATTTCTGCCTCTCCTTCCCTTCTCCTCCAGGTTACCCAAAAGAGCCACCTTATACTTCAAGCTCCATATTCTCATATCTCATCCTCAACCCACTGCAATTTCACTCCTGCCCTTCTGGGGCCAAGGAATTTCTTAAATGCCAAACCCAATGGGCACCTTCTCTCTGCATCTCACGGGACTTCCCCACTGCATTGGGCTATCTGGACCCCACAGTCCTCCATCTCCTCTTCCCAAGGGCAGGGTCCTTGTAGCAGAGACTTTGAACTTCCCTCCATGGGCTCCTTTCCCTCTTCCTTTTTTCACCTTCCCCCCACCCTCGATTTGTAGCAGAGAACACAGTTGCCCTGCTGGATTCTGCATTCCCCAGGCTTCCCACAGCTAAGTGTGGCACTGTGACTTGTGAGATGAGCAGAAGGGATGTGGCAACTTCCTGTCCCTTCCCTTGGGGCTGTGGGAGACCCATTTTAAGGATTGTAGCATCAAGACACCAGCCCAGGTCCCAGATGACTCTTTGGAACAGAGTTGGCCCTGCTGCTGTGAACTACTCATATGTGGACTTTCCACGTGAGAAAAATAAGTTTACATCTCATTTAAGTTATTGGACTCTGGGACTTTGTTACAGCGGTTTAACCTGTACCCTAAGTAATAGAGTATTGACTCAAGAGCAGTCAATATGTAGGCTTTTGAAAGCCTACCTCACCCCCAATCTAATTTAGACCCTCTTGCACTCTCTTATAGCAAGCACACTGTACTTCCCTTTCAAAGCACGTGTCACAACTTTCAATCAAATAATTATTTGGTAATGCAGTGTTCGCTTTTGATTGCTTTTCCCACAGCTATCTGCCCTCCCTCCTTTTTATCTCGCAGAATCCCCATGTTATTCAGGAACTCGTGCCTTCCTCATTCTGATTCCTGCTGCAGGAAAAGGTGAGCGTAAGTCCATCGGATGATCTCTCTTAGATTTTGAAGTAAGAAACAAATAAGAAGCCACTTATCAAAAGGATCTAAGATGTAAAGTTCATAGTGTAAAGGGAGCCAGTGGGCTACTGCAGACCATGTGCAAACTAAAACTTAGCACAAGAGCGACAGGCAGGTGGGAAAGGAGCAGGTGCATGAGGTGCGGGCAGATGGTGCCTGTGATGATCCATGCATCGTGTCTGCTGAGGCTCTCCAGCCCACCTGGATTCAGGATTGTGTCCCAGTGCCGGTCTCTGCTCTTGGTCTTCCACTGCTAGCATCTATAATTATCCCTACAAGGCACCATCTTTCGTTGGGCTAACAAGAGTGCCCGCCTGTTTCTCGTAATCAAGCAGGCCTAGATAAAACAGTAACTTTGGGCAAATTTACTCAACAAAGATTATTGAAGACCTACTATGTTCTAGGCACTGCTGTACGCATTGGGGGACTAGGGAGAAGAAGACGGGCTGCCTCAAAGCAACTGTCTGGGAAGCAAAGTCAACTACACTCCTTGACCTGCTTCTAATTCTTCAATGGCTCCTAAATGACGTCAGAATAAAGCCCGAAATCCTTAGGTTTACATGCAACCTTGCATGAAACAACCTCTACCTATCGTTTGACTCTCAATTCTGTAACTTTACCCCTCCCCCCACTTCCACCAGATCAGCTCACACTCGGGTCCCCCAGTGTGTGAGCCTCTTTCGTGCTTGCAAGGTTTCGCACCACACTCTTCCATTTCCTGAAGCGTGGTAAGCAGTGGGAGTTCAGTAACCGGCTTCAGATCACACAGGTAAGAAGTGGCAGAGCCAAAGGATTTGAAGCCAAGCCTATTTGACTGTAAAGGACAGGCTGTCTAGGCCAGCTGTCATCTCTTGGCCACTCTTTCGAGCTCAGCTTCTGAAGGCAGACAGGCTTGGGTTTGGATGGGGGTTCTGCTGCTTCCTGAGCAAGTCACTCAATCTCACTGAGCCTCAGTTTCCTCATCTGTAAAATAAGGTCAGCAACAGAACCCACCTCAGAAAGTTACCGCGACGTTAAAGTGAAAGGATGCGTATAAGGCACTTGGCATCGTGTCTGGCCCAGTGCATTCGGTGAAGGGAGATACCATTTCCTTATCATCATTCTTACCTTCTTCACTTAGGCAAGTAGCTCTCTCCTTCGCCCCGTCCGGGTCAGAGCTCTGCGTCTTGTCATAGACACAGCCTAAGGGCTGCTCCTCTGCCGGGCCTCCTGGGGCCAAGCCTCACAGATCTGTGGAAGGAAGATTGGACTGGCAGAGGAATGGCCTGTAATTGATCCCAGTTAGAGGCGGACAGGCCCTGTCCTCCTCGGCCGGGGCCTCAGGAAGCAGGGCTCTGCCTGATTTATGTCTCCACTGCCCCGAGGATGACTTGGTGACCTCTGTACGTGTTCCAGCATCAGACAAGGCCATAAAACGGAATTGGTGTGGCACATTTGTTCCTATCGGGGCTGGCTTGTCCACTGTTGCCCCCGCTTTGGTCAATCCTCTGCGGGGCCTCCCCAGGAAAGGTTGCTGTGTGTGGCCGGTCTGTGCAGTCAGCCGCTGGGTGTTCAGGGATAGTGAACACAAGGGAAATCACCATCTCCTACACTTTCATGGCTTCCGTGACCATCTTCAGTGAAAGATGCCCAATCTTCATCCTGAACCTATAGCTCCCCCCGCCAGCCTCGGACCCAGATGTCCATGGCCCCCCTTGGACGCCTCCTCTCGCACGAACCTCAGGCCCCATCCGTGCTCATCGTGTTCACCTCTCTGCTACCTCTTCTCCCCTCACTGGGGGGCACCACACCTGCGCAGAGGGGGCCGCTTCCTCCCTGGCCCACCGCAGCTTCTCTGAGCTTCTTCCATCGCTCTGACCGCCCCATGTTATGATTAGAATGATTTATTGCAGGCTTCACCATTATGCCTATCTCTGTCTCCTCCAATAGACTGCTAAGTCCTAGAGGCAAGAAACCACATCTGACCCATGTCTACACTCCCAGGACCTAACACAGAGCCTGGCACAGAGGACAAGCCACAAACCTTTGATGAAGGAATGAGGAAATGGATGGAAGGTTGGATGGATGGATGGAGGGATGGAGGGATGAATGGATGGATGAAGGAACAGAGAAGGGTATCTTTTGAGGTAGCTTTCAAATAAAGAACAAGACTTCTTAAGAGGGACCCCAAGTTTCCCCTGGGAAGAGTGAAATAAGATATTAGCATCTCAGAGCCAGATTAACCTAATTAATTACATACTCTGAGCTATACTCAGAGCTTTTCCATGTACAGACAACAGAGACCCAGAGAGGTTAAAGAACTTCCTAAAGGTGAACAGTGATTTAGTGGCAGAGCCCTTGGACCAGACCCCAAACCTCCTACCTGTACTGTCTGCAGCCTCTTCCTCTCTTTCTATATGCTGAGCTTAAGTGAGCTCTTCACAAACTCCAGAGCCTGGCTTCCAGAAATGTACTATAAAAGGCAAAGGGTCTTGGGTCCCCTGGGTAGAGCAGTCAGTTAAGTGTCCCACTCTTGGTTTCCATTCAGGTCCTGATCGCACGGTGATGAGATAGAGCCCCACATCGAGCCCCATGCTCAGCGTGGAGTCTGCTTAAGAATCTCTCTCCCTTTCCTTCTGTCCCCTTTCCCCAGGCGCGATATCTCTCTCTCTCTCTCTCTCTCTCTCTCTCTCTCTCTCTCATAAATAAATAAATAAATAAATCTTAAAAAAAAAAAAAACAAGGCAGAGGGTCTTCCAGACTATCTACAAGGTTTTATTAACAACATGATCCATAGCAGAAAAATTGAGATGAGCTTCTCAGAATTTGCAGTTCTGAGAATAGTATAAGACTATATTGGGACACCTGGGTGGCTCAGTTGGTTAAGCGTCTGCCTTTGGGTCAGGTCATGATCCCAGGGTTCTGGGATCCCTGTTCAGCAAGGAGCCTGCTCCTCTCTCTGCCTGCTGCTCCCCACGTCCCGGAATCCCCGCTTGTACTCTTGGGCGCGCACTCTCTCTCTCTCTCTCTTTCTCTCCCTCTCTCTCTCGTTCACTCTCTGGTAAATAAATAAATAAAATCTTTAAAAAAAATAGTACATGATGGTGTGGCCCTTCTCTTCTCTGAGCCTCAGTTTCCTCACCTGCAAAATGGGAATAAGAGTAGCATCTGTCCTGGCAGAATGCATGTTTTTTCACTTTAGGCTCTTGCAGTGGATTGTATTAGTACTCCCAACTATTTGTTGCACTCCCAGTGAAAAGATGATCCCTCTCTGCTCATGGCAATGAGACTTGCAGTGCTTCTCTGGGGGGTCTGGGGGGCCTATACCTCACTGGCTCCCTTGGTGTCAGCCTAGGCCATTCACTTCCTTCAGCCAATGGAACGTGAATAGACATGACATATTCCACATCTCAGCAGAAGCTTTAAGAGTCCTTGCAAGATTCAGCCATGGTGTTTTCTCTTCCATCTCTGGACTGATATAGGGGTCACTTTTGCGGTCTGAGACACAGAAGGTGGACACATCTAGAACGGAACCTCAAATGACCTGCAGCTGTCATGTAGCAGAAACAAGAAAGAACCTCTGTTGTTGTCAGCTGTTGAGACATAGGGTGGTTTCCCTGCCCAGCCTAGCAAATGCTGACTAATAATCTTTTGCTTATAACATAGACGCATTTGATACCTCTTAAAACAAAGGATAGGGTTTATGGTAATGATATCCACAAAATACACCAAATCCCAGTCCTGGAGCTAAGTATTAGTATAGTCAGAGGAGTTGCCATAAATTCAGAGACTCCAAAATAAAAGTCTTAAATAAGGTGCACATTTACTTCCTCCTAGAACAGAAGATGTAAGTGGCTGGTCCAGGCTGGTTAGGCAGCTCAGCTCCGTGGCTGCCCCAAAATCCAGGTTCCTTCCAACCTGCTGTCCCAGCTACCTTCCATGGTGTTCTCTTCTGCACCGTGTCCACCTTCCAGCCTGCAGTAAGGAGAGGAGAGAGAGCAGCAACGACCGGAGTGCCTTCTAAGGATGCACAGAGAAGCTGACCACATCACAGCTGCTCACAGACCACGGACCAGATTGTCCTGACATGACCAGAGGTGTGTAATATAGGGCAAGGCTGTAGATCACAGCCAGTGTCCAGCCACGTGAACATGAGCCCTGGGAAACACAAAGAGCGCCTTCTATTAGTAAAAAAAAAAAAAAAAGAAGAAGGAGGAGGAGGAGGAGGAGGAGGAGGAGAAGAAGAAGAAGAAGGGGTCAATTTAGCGGTGTTCAGAGCTGGCTTACACAGGCTCAGGAGAGCCAATCACATGGATCGTGCACCCCCCCCCAGTTCCATATTCATTGTATTCGTTGACATGACTTGAAATTGGCCTTAGTGAGAGTATTTACACCACAGACATTGGCAAGCACTACAAATCCGGGCTCCCCTCCCCCCACCCCGACCTGCCAGAGAGCTCACTGTTACACATTTGCCTGCACGGAGGGTGATAGGCAATCAGACCAACGGGCGATCAGCCCAAGGGGCAATCAGCACTCTCTGACACAGTTGGGCCACAGCTTCTTAGTGTTGTGTCTGCTGCCTTCTCTCACTCCTGAGCATCTGCCTCACCTTCTGCTCTAGAAGAAGTCCTCCTTGGTTCAAATTTGTGCATGCACCTCGTCTTGCTTGCCTCTCTCTTGCTCTCGACGGCCTGCTCTGGGCCAGACGCCTCCACCTGGGCTCCTCGGCTAGGTCTAGGGGTGAAGGAGATGGATGGGGATCGTGCCCCAAGCTGCCTTCAGAGGAGCTGCGAGCAGAACCGACCCCAGAGGCAGACACTGTGTGCAGCTGAGGAGCGGAAATTCTTTCCCCATCCCTACCACAGAGCTTGGGTTGTAAGAGACCTCCTTAGGCAGCTTGTCAAATATTCCTTTGTATTGCAGTAAAGCACACAGAACATAAAATGTACGCTCTGAACCATTTTCAAGTGTACTATGCAGTGAGATCAAACACATTCGCAACGCTGTGCGACATTACACCCATCCATCTCTACATCTCTGACACTCCTCTTGTCTCTCTTGTGACTAGATGGCCCAGTTTAGTGAAAGAGGTACTTGCTGAGGTGGCTGGGGGCCTCTGGCTGAGGCATGGCTGTGCCCTATATCACAAGGGCAGTAATTTGCGGTATAGACAGGACAGCGGTGATTTGCAGGAGACCTGAGGTCCACACCCAAGGATCTAGGAAAGGTGGCTGGATGAACACCAGCCCCCCTTCCCCCAGCAAGGCAGTGCAGGAGGTAAGAAAGAACGCAGACTTCAGACAGCATCCAGAACCTAGCTTTGTCCCTTGGTGACCTTGGGCAAGTCCACCTAACACCATGTTCTTCATAAACACTGTCCCTCCTGGGTCTGAACTATTCTTGTCTCACTTTGTCTGATTAGGGCTTGAAGCCCTAATTTAGAGGGCTCTAAATTGGGTCTCTGTATGATCCTCTCTTGCAGCACACTAGTCTTCCTTTTTGTACCCCAGTGGGATTTTTACGTAGCTCCTAATTGTTCACCTGTGTCTGTGCTAATCTAGATTCTCCATTATTTTTGTTCAGGAGAGTGTCTTGAGCACTGAACCCAGGACTGACACAAAGCAGTCATTCAATAAAAATGTGTTAAATGAATGAATGAGTAAACAAATGAACTAGGTTAGTTAGCTTCTTTAAACCTCACCTGTAGGGCGCCTGGGTGGCTCAGTGGGTTAAAGCCTCTGCCTTCGGCTCAGGTCATGATCTCGGGGTCCTGGGATCGAGGCCCACATCGGGCTCCCTGCTCAGTGGGGAGCCTGCTTCCTCCTCTCTCTCTGCCTGCGTCTCTGCCTACTTGTGATCTGATCTCTCTCTCTCTCTCTCTCTCTGTGTCAAATAAATAAATAAAATCTTTATAAAAAACACACAAAAAAACAAAAAAAACAAAACAAAAAACCTCACCTGTAAACAGGAGAGTATTTAAAATATCTAACTAGCGAGGCAGAGGCCAGAACCCATCAGAAAGCATGCCAAGGGTTTAAGCCAGAATTCTGGAGTGGGGAGTACATGGGAGGTGCTGGCTCTGCCTGGTATCAACCTTTTAGCTTCTGGATGGTGTCAAGGTCTGGGGGAAGAAACTAGGGTAAATGGGAGCTGGGGGGCGGCACTTAGGGGACTTGGAGCAACACACAAGGAAAAAAAATATTTTTCTAAATTAACAAGCATTTGAGACTATGCGGGTGCAAGCCAACTAAATGTCATTCCTGTCTATAAACTGGAGAAACTGATGCCTAGCCAATCAAAAGGGGTGCTGGGGAAGGTAACATCAATCAGCCCTGGGACACCCTAAGAGGGGCAGGCCTGAGGTAAAGAAAACACCAGAAGCTTAGAACATACTAGAAGAGTAACAGCTGTACTTCACCTTCCCTCTCTGACCCCAACCCCCATCCCCAAAAGAGACAGACAAGTCCTAGTAACCACTTCCAGGTGTGGTGGGAAAGCCAGCTCAGTCTGGAAAGGGTGTTGGTGACTGAGGAATTGCAAATATAAAAGAACAGAACAGGACCAGGTGTCAGGAGAGACTCTAGCTCTCAGGAGTTCCCTCCTTAACTAAGGAGAGTTAGAATTAGGGGTCCTTCCCATGTAAGGCCTGGGCAGGTCCCCTCTAGCATTCAAGACCCGAATCCCTTCACTCCTAAAGTCCTCTGACCCAAAGGCTCATTCAAAGTAAGAGCAGAGGCTATTCAGTCCCGAGACTCCAGATTTGAATTGTCTTCTCCCTCAAGTATCCCCTGAAAAACTGATCTCTTGAACATGGAAGACCCAGTTGCTGGGGGTAGAGCCTGCCTTCCAGGAACCAGGTGGAAAGGAGAGATGTCTACATCCGCCTTCAACACAAAGAAGAATTTACTGTAAGGATAAAGGATGTGTCACAGAATCCAAGGTTAGGCACCATGAAAACTCGAGCAATTGGCTTGGCTTTTCTTTCTTGCTGCAGACTGATTGGTTCTTCTTCTTAATCATGTGTGGTGGAAAATGGCCACTGCCAACGGCTCTTAATGTCACCTCCGTTCAAGAGAGCAGCCAAAGGCAAGTAGCAAGGCTTCAGCTCCATTCCGGGGTCTTGGAGATGGGGATGTGATTGGCTCAGCTTGGGTCTGTTGCTTGTCCTGACCAATAATCTGCAGCCTGGGGTGAGGGGGGGGGATCACAGGTGTGTTCAACTGCCCTTCTCTCGGTCTTGTGGTTATAGGAGAGGCAGAACCATTTCTAGAACAGAGATACTGAGCAAGCAGTAGATGCAGGTACCTTGGCTAGAAAATGGCACACCAGGTCCAAACGACTTCTATATCCTTTCCATTTTGCTCCGTTGCAAGGAGCAAATGAAGGTCATTATGCCAGAGGGACACCAAAAGGGAAGCCCAGAGCTGCAGACTCCAAAGAGAGTTCAGGAGGCAATGAGTGGAACCGTGCTTCCCAGGCCTGGTTTCCCTCTTAGACTGTAAACTAGGGAGGATGGTTGTCTAGCAAGGGTCTTGGCAGGTAGGAGTACTCGGTAAATCATGAAGGAAGAGAAGGAAGAGAAGGAAGGAAGGGAGGAAGGGAGGAGGGAAGGAAGGAAGGAAGGAAGGAAGGAAGGAAGGAAGGAAGGAAGGAAGGAAGGAAGGAAGGAAAGGGAGGGGGAGAGAGAGAGGGAGGACTGTGCTTCTAAATCACTTGTAGTTTGGTAAAAAAAAAAAGATCACAATAGTAAGCAACATTTATTTATATGAGCACTTAGCATTTTCAGACTTGACATATATTAAATAATCTTGACATCAAATCAATGAACTGAATATTATTATTACCTTTTATAGATAAGACACCGAGGCACACAAAGATTAAGAAGTCCGCCCAAGTTCACTGGGTTGGTCAGTGGCAGAACGGTTGCAAATCCAAGCAGTCTGACTCCAAACCCCCCCCACTGTGCCCAGTGTCCACCCGGTACAGCCTCTCGAGATGTCAGCAGCCCAGCCCAAACCTAGAGAATCAGACTCTTTGACGGTGGGACCTGGGAATCCGCATCTGACCAAGTTTCACAGATGATTCTGACGCACAGCCAGAGTCAGACCTAAGACTGCGGACCTAAAAAGTAGCAGCAAGCCTGGGGCCACGTGTCTAGAGCAAATAAGGCTGCCTGCGGAATTTTCAACTTTGTCTGATCATGTGAACATGAGAACTGTTGAGGAGGCCTCTTCTTTGTGAGGAGGGAACCCGAACCCAGATCGATCACAAAGAACCCTCTGGAGACCTGTGAGCCGAAGCCCAACTCAGGAGACCCGCCTGTGAGACACTTTCCGAAGGGGCTCCAGCCACTGGCCACCGTCCTCGGAAGAGCCGGGCCTGACTGTGTACCTGCCTAGTTCCGGGACTTTGATCTCCCATCTGACCTCCTTCTCACCCCTGCTCTGATCTGACAACTCCTGCTGGGTTGACCCCATGTCTGACCCCAGCCTGCCACAGTCTTCAGTCTCACTACTCCAGGCTGACGTCTCACAGGATGACAGGTCGAGGCAGGATAATATTCGGATTGGCAACCAATAATGGGAGCAAGATGCCTTGTCTCCTAATGATGGAGTGACAAATGGAATAGTCATGTCAAAAGAACTGTGACTTTCAGAGTGGAATTCGGGGGCCTTATACCAACTCTGCAACCATCACTGAGCGTTGAGTGTTGAAATAGTGAGCAGTAAACAATCCTTGGTCTTAACTGGAGCAATGTTCTTGCATTCACTGAGCAAATGGCTATTGGGAGCCGATTGATTCCAAGACGGTTTGTGTGTCAGCACTGGGGACAGTGTCTTACAAGACACTGTCTCTACCCTCTAGGAGTTTCTGTCTGTCTGATTCCGCTGTGACGTCTGGAGAAGATGATGGCTCGAAGATTAGCCAAAGAATTGGTCCAAAAAAAAAAAAAAAGGCTGCAGTATTGCACTTTCAGATAAGGGATGGTTCTAGCTTTGTCCAAGGTTCCAAAGCCCCTCAATGACAAGACCTGCCTATGGAAGTCTGGGGGAGCCAGTAAAGAGCCTCAGAACACAAACAGTTTTAAAGACAAGATCTGGAGGCGCTTGGGTGGCTCAGTCAGTTAAGTCTTTGCCTTCGGCTCAGGTCATGATTCCAGGGACCTGGGATCAAGCCCCACATTGGGCTCCCTGCTCAGCCGGGAGACTTCTCCCTCTCCCTCTGCCACTCCCCCTGCTTGTGCTTGCTTTCCCCCCCAACCCTGTCAAATAAATAAATAGAATCTAAGAAAAAAAACCCCACGAGACCTGTCTGTGCACCAGAGGTTTAAGTCCAGGGGTTGGGTAACCTTCCTGGTAGGCATCAAAAAGGCTCAGGATTAGACCTTGGGCTCCCCCATTCTGTTCTTGGCTGTACCCTACTTTCATGTAATCCTAGACAATTCACATTCCCTCCCTGGGCTTCAGTTCCCTCAAACCATTTCTTTTCTCTACGAATGCCCAGCCGTTCAAAGATTATTTGATAGATGTTTGTTGAATGAATGAATGAATGAACCCCTGGGGTCCCTTCCAGCTCTGATACTGTGAGTCTATGAGCTGGAAACATCTTTGGGAAAGAATCTTAAGGACACCTGGCTGGCTCAGTCAGTGGAGCATGTGACTTTTAATCTCGGGATTGTGAGTTCAAGCCCCACATTGGGTATAGAGATTACTTAAAAATAAAGTCTTAAAAAAAAAAAAGGAAAGAATGAAAATGGAACTGGCCAGGAAGGAAAAGTTTAATCCCATTTCTAAAGGACCCTGGGTCACACTCCATTCTGCGAGTATGATCTGCTCTTTATGTACAACCTCGTCTTTCTTTCCATCCCCTTCCTTCATTTTCCATCTCCTCTGCACATATTGTTGTGGGTTGAATTGTGTCCCCCAGAAAAGGTTAGAAGATATGTTCAAATCCTAAGCCCTGGGAGCGGAGAATGTGACCTTATTTGGAAATAGGATCTGTAGATGTAATGAAATTAAGATGAGGTTACACTGGGTTAGGGTCGGCCCTACTCCCCCCAGAATTGGTGTCCTTACAAGAAAAGGGAAATTGGGACACAGACACACAGGGAGAGCATCACGTGAGGACGGAGGCAGAGATGGGAATAATACATCTATAAGCCAAGGAACACCAAGGATTGCCAGCAGCCACCAGGAACCAGGCGTGGGAGACATTCTCCCTTTGAGCCCCCAAGAAGAAACTGACCCCATGGATACTTGGGTTTTGGGCGTCTGCCTCCTGAATTGTGAGAGAATACATTTGTGTTGTTTTAGGCCACCTAGTGTGTAGCACTTTGTTAGGGCAGTCCTAGGAAACTCATAGACAGCTCCAAGGCCATTATTTGGAAATCACCCCACTGATGCATGTTACCAGAGCCCTAAAAAGCACCAGTACCCCTGACAGCTCTCCAAATGTTCATTGCAGATGAGTCATCACCCTGTTGTGGGTCTCTGAAACGGAGAAGCCTGACTCCCCCATGGGGGAAGGAAGAAGGCCTTCCATAAGATTAGCAGGAAGAGGATGCCGGGGGGGGGGGTTGCCAGCTGCTTTTCTTCCCCACTGGGGACAGCCCCAAAAAGGGGCCCATCGTCACTCTTAAATGTCACAGTCATTTACTTTCGCTCACTAAGTATACGCGGAGCACTTAGGGTGCAGGGTGCTGCTAGGCGCTGGTGGAAAGCATGCATGTGTGGATGGGGGAGGAAGGCTACAGAAATAGAGCACTCATTCCGTGAGCTGTGTGAGCCGCTCTGGAGCCGGGGACCTAGGGCGTGGTGGACTGCCAGCATGGACTCCAGAATCAAGACAGTCCTGCTTGACCCCTGGCCCCACCACTGACTTCCACTGTGATCTTTTTTTTTTTTTAAGACTTTATTTATTTATTTGACAGAGAGAGACACAGCAAGAGAGGGAATATAAACAGGGGGAGTGGGAGAGGCAGGCTTCACTCTGAGCGGGGAGCCCAATGCCTGGCTCTATCCCAGGACCCCAATATCATGACCTGAGCCAAAGGCAGACGCTGAAGAACTGAGCCACCCAGGCACCCCTTCCATTGTGATCTTGGCCAAGTTATTTAATCTCTCTGGGTCTTTGTCTTATTGTAAATGTTAGATAAGATGACGTATATAGCACGAGACCAGAGTAAGTGCGCAATAAATGTTATTTTCATTATAGGAGAGCAAAGATATTCATGAGAAACCGTTCAATAAAAGGGCAAGGTGGTTATGACCAAGCGGGATCCCATCACCTCTTTTCTGATGCTCTCTGATCAAATGCTGAGGGCAACTCTGGGAGATAGTCTCAATTTACAAATAAGGTAAATGTGTGGGCACCTGGGCAGCTCAGTCAGTTAAAGGTCTGCCTTTGGCTCAGGTCACAATCCCAGGGTCCTGGGATGGAGCCCCGCATCAGGCTCCCTGATGAACAGGAGTCTGCTTCTCCCTCTCCTTCTGCTTGCCACTCCCCCTGGTTGTGTTCTCTCTCTCTCTCTCTCTCTCTCTGTCAAATAAATAAATAAAATCTTAAAAAACAAACAAACAAATAACATAACTGTGGCTTGGGGATATAAAAACGTGGCCAAATTCACAGAACAAGGAAAGTGGCAGAGTCAGCATTCAAACTACAGCTCCAAAACACATATTCTTCTTATTCCTGGGCAACCTTTATTTGCAAGTCAGGACGGGGGTGGGTGGGGCAGCATCTGGTTGGGGGAGAAGGAGAAGGTCTAGAGCACTTTGCTTAAGGCTGTGCCCGCCTTGGGCGCCTGGGTGGCTCAGTGGGTTAAAGCCTCTGCTTTCGGCTCAGGTCATGATCTCAGCGTCCTAGGATCGAGGCCCGCATCGGGCTCTCTGCTCAGCGGGGAGCCTGCTTCCTCCTCTCCCTGTCTCTCTGCCTGCCTCTCTGCCTACTTGTAATCTCTCTCTCTGTGTCAAATAAATAAATAAAATCTTTAAAAAAAATAAAAAATAATAAAAAAATAAAAAAATAAAAAATAAAAAATAAAAAAAGACTGTGCCCGCCTTGAAAGTACATTGTTTGTATTGGACTTACATGTTTATTTTGTTTAATTAGCAAATGCATCTCAAGTGCTTAGTATAAGGTGTGCTAAGCCCTTTATGTTAGTAATTTATTTATCTTCACAAGAGACCAGAAGGTGGGCACTGTTTTATTCCCATTTTGCAGATGTGGAAATTGAGACACAAAGAGGTTAAGCAACTTTTCCAAGGTAGAGGAAGCAGGATTCACACTTGCTTCTTCAGCTCCAAGAGACTATGCTCTTAACAACTATGCCGTATCTTTTGGAGCGGCGGTGGACTGGCTGTCCAAGTGTATACACAGGGGGAAAGGAAGGGGAATTAACACCCCACACATAAGCCACCCTTTGGTGATATTGCTGCAATAAGACTGTGAGTAATTTGACCCTGTAAGGTGAATGGCAGGATGGGGGCTGTTTAGCCCTGGGTTTCTCTGAGTCAACAGCTTTTCATCCCTGCCCCACTTCCTGAAAACTCTTTGCTCCTCAGCTTTGGAAATCCTTTGAGCACAAAGAGCTCATTTCCTGTGGCCAGGAAGGATGGACGAGTTCCTGATGACAGCTCATCTCTCTCATTAAGGCGCTCATAAAAGTGTTTCAAGAAGCCTGACTTATGGCTTCGCTGTTTGTCAAGATCCCCTTCTGCAAGGAGCCACTCTGGTAATTTGGTGCTAGGAGATGTGCAGGAGAAACCAGCTCTTTTGAGTCTGGGAATTATTTATGATCCTAAGAAGAGGGAATGTCATTGGAGAGATAACAAGGCTTCACCAGCACAACAGGCTGTTTAATATGCTACGAGGGATGGGGAGCAGCTTCAAAATTCCAAAGCCAGCTAGGAAACCTTGAGAGATTCTGTACATGTGGGTTGTCTGTTCCTAGGAAAGCTTCTGGGGCAATAACAGCTAACAATTATGGAAGTTTTATCCTGAGCCAGGACTTGTGCTAAATGCTTTCTCTGTGTTAATTCTTTTAATTCTCACACCATTCCTATCCTACTTTACAAATGAGGAAATTGAGGCACAGAGTGGTTATACCACTTACCTGAGGTCACACATTAGTGAGAGGCCAAGTCAGGATTTTATTGCAAATAAGTCTGCCTACACCGTCATGCTTTTAAACACCAGTCACAGTTTAGGAGGAAACTGGGTTTTAAATCAGCCCAATAAAGTTGAAATGTACAACACATTCAAAATTACCTTTGATAATCCCTTAAAATGCCTATAAAGTTTAGCATATTTGATTTGAGGCACATGGCCCTTCTCCAGTAATCGGAGAACCACTGAGCTATCTTAAAGGAGCAGAAGGAAAGTCCATATGCAGATGTTTATACTTTTAAACTACTCTGTCTTTAGGCAAACTATCAAATCCCTAGCGGTAAAAATCAAGAAGCAGGGAATTGTAAACTGTACTTACCCACCTACAGACCTGACTCTATTCTCTTTTAATATCTAGCCTCTGTGACCTTAACACATATACTTGTCACGTGATGTTTTGCTGGATTACGAGAGAGCATGGTCACATTTTAAGAGGAGAGGAGGGAAAGTTCCGTTACAGAAGTCCAAGTCCAAGCCTAAAGTAAATGAACCCAGCACAATGAGACTTCATGAGACTAGCTCTAGAACCCGGTAAACCTAGATTTGAGCCTAAATCTGTTACTTACTAGCTGTGTAGCCTTGAGCAATTTGTTAAACTTCCTAAAGCCTCGGTTTTTTAATCTGTAAAATGGTCATAGCAATACCACTGTGTCGAGAAGGCTGGATTTAAGTTTATAAAGTATCACGTTTGAGTATAAATCATAGCAATTAAGTACTAGCTCTTAAGAGCTGTTTGACTGGAGGCAGGTCACATTACCTCTCTGAGCCTCATTTCTCCTCATCTGCAATATGGGTCTACTGGCCTCAAAGGTCATAGTAAAGAAACACTGCAGCACTGTACAGTTTGTAGGAGGATCTTCTCAGGCGTCGGGTATACCTGGAATTGTGAGGAGGTATTGGGAGACCCCTGCTGGAGAAAGTAACTCAAAGAGAGTCCTGGGCCTGAAGACAAAAGTGGGCTCAGATCTCCACTTTTGCCATTTGGCGTGACTGTGTGACTTTGAGGGAGTGACCTAATCTCTCTGAGCCTCCACTTCCCCTTCTATTAAGTGGGGTTAACACTACTGACATCACAAGGTGACCCCGAGAATCATATTCTGCAGAAAAGTGTTAAGCACGTGGTAAGCGCTCATTCACTGTTTGCCGAGTCTGAATCTTTCTGAGAGGAGCCAAATTCAGCCCCTCTCCCTCCGCAGGGTGGGAAAAGTGCACGGTGTCTCCACACGGAATTCAGGTAGGAGATTCTCCCGGGGGGCCGCCGGGCTCCAGTGCCTCCCCACTTCCCCCCGCCCGCCCCGCCGTTGCCATGGCCACCGGTTCAGGCCCGGAGCAGCACCTAGGCGTGTTCAACCCAATCCCCGCCTTTCCAGAGTGACCATTGGCTGGATAGGTCACGTGACGCGGGCTGGTATGCTAATATATGATAATACCCCCACGCCCCTCCTCCCCGGGCTGTGTCCGAGCAGCCAGCAGGGTGCGCGGCGCGGAGCCGAGGGGGCGGGCTGAGGGGCGGCCCCCGGGAGAGAGCGGCCAGGTGGAGGAGGAGCGCGAACGCGACCGCAGGTAACGGGCGGGCGCGTGCGCGCTGGGGCCGGCTCGCGGCGGACGGGCAGCGCGCGGGGTACTCGGGCCGCTGCGCTGCCGGCTTAACCCTTTGGGCACCCAGCTGTCACGGCCGGGCCGGGGCGCGGCGACCGG
>LNAC01000035.1:6498745-6530257 GCA_002007465.1 Ailurus styani | reverse complement strand
CCCCCCCCCCCCCCCCCCCGCCGTCGGACGAAGGAGAGATCGGTGCTTGGGGGGCACCGGCAGAGGGAACTGGGGATTGCTGGTGTTGGGAGGAGAGGACAATCCCCTAAAGGAAAATCAGGCCCCAAGATTTGCAAGGTTTGAGAAGGAAGGATGCCCAGGAAAGGCACTGGCCCCTTGTTTTCTGTGCCGGGTGATGACCTGACACTCGTGGGCAGAGGTCACAGCCGGACACCTGGATCGGGTCTGTCATGTCCAGAGGAAGCGGCTGTTTTGCGTGAGTTTCTAACAAATTTCTTATAAGGCAAGGTTTAAATTCATCTTCCTTCCTGGCACTTCTACTAGGTGCGCTAACAGAGTGTGTTCTTTGGATTATCGTCCCCTCCCCCAGCCACCACCAGTTCACTAAAATCAGTGGCAGCTTTAGGCTCACGGTGTAATTTAGCTTTCACTGCAACAGAGATGGTAGGATGGGCCATGTGCCACTAATGTTAAGCTTGCCCTGGGAGCTTCTTGGAAGTGTGTGTGTTGGGGGAGGGGGGTGTTGCTATCATCAATGGGGATGAAAAACCGGCTAATGTGCCAGTGATATCAATAGAATTTCCTTTATGAGTCTAATGTCGTTTCTCCCAAATCATGGGAAACCGTGGTTACACATGAAAAGTACCAGGAACCAATTTGATGTTTGCAAGAGAAGTGCAAATTGCACTTCTTACTGCTCTTGATGTCTTTTATTACACAACAACAAACACTTGGTATATGCCAGGCACTCTGCTGTGTCTTGTGCTATGTCTTGGGGATGCAGAGATGAATAAGATAATTAGTCCTTGTCCTCAAAGAAGTAGTGGGAGAGGCAAATAAAATTGCCAGTAAAAGTGATAGCATAATAGGTGTGTATATAAAGAGCTGTGGAAACACAAAGGAAGGAACAATTAGCTATCTGAGAGGGTCAGAGAAAGCTTTCCAGAAAAGAACGCGTTTAAGAAAGATCTTGAAGGATGAATAGGAGTTTGCCTCGAAGAGAAGATTGGGAAGGACAGGAAGGGCAGCCGAAGCAGAGGACAGAGTGAATATAGACACTTGAAGAATATGGCATCTCTAGGCAATGGCTTTATATTGTAGCCATGGCCTTTTCCCTTCCTTGATAAAGTAACTTTCCAAAACTAATCTAGAATTTCTAATTGCCATTACAATTTTCCAGTCGTATTTTCCTTCTTATTGTTCTTCTTCCCCACTTTTTCTCCTCACCAGTTTTTCTGAGGCTCACCCCTGGCCTTTGTCATTCATATCTTTCCAAGTAAGCATCCAAAGTGCAGAGGTGGGAAAGGGATACTTTGCAGTAGCTCCAAGGTAGAAGGCCTGGAGACTGGGTAAAATGTGTGGCAAGAGAGGCACAATCCTGAGATGACAGATCTATGCCATACAGCAAGAGGAAAATACAGGGCATAAGCAGGGAAGCAATGCTGAGTGTCAGATCTGTGAGGTCAGGTTTCTGAGCCCTGAGGAAGGGAGTAATAAGGTCAGAAGCCTGAAGGATCTGGAGCAAGAGAGGAGCTGGCCTGTGATATGGGTCAGAACAAGCAGTTCAGGACTGAGCTGTGAATCATGCCGAAGCAACAGAGCCCACTGTTACGTAGCGCCAGCCACAAAGGGCAGGGTTGGATATGACAGCTTCCAGCAACTATTCAGAAAAGGACAGCGCCATCTCCTCCATAGAATATTTCTAGCATTTTTCTCTCTGTTCTGCCTCCCTCCTTACTCTTATCCTCTTTTGATCCCATTTTCCACCCATCATGCACTTTTATTAGGCTTCTTTTACCAAGGGCTTAGCTACCAAAGCAGAGAAATCCTATTCTGCTGCCTTAGCATCCACCTCCAGAACTCTAAAATAGTCCATTGGACCTCATAAGCCATCAACTAGCCAGCCTATGTTCACTTCCTAATCGTTTGGAAACAGCAAGGATGGGCCTAGAGGTGGTACAGTGGACATCCCCAAAACTCACCTAATGCTTGAATCAGATAAAGGCCTTTTAGCTTTGCTTAAACCAACATTTATTTTTAGAATGGATAGTGGTGAAGTTTTGGCAAATATCCTGTCTTGAACCATATTACAGATCAAGCAACGTGAAGAAGGTGATGTGCGTAATATGCATTGCTAAGATTGACAATTCTGTAAGTGCTAGAGAGTCATGGGTGCTATTTAAGCAATTTTCTCAATCACCGTGTTTACTGAGCACCTGCTTGTGTGCAAATACTGTGCTATATTTGTGGTTTGGAGGAGACAGGAAAATGAGAGAGGTGGTGTAGTCTGGGGATTATTCTCAGCTAGGCAAGGATTTGGATCCCAGTTCTACCAGTTACTTGGTGTGTGACTTGGACAAGTTAGTTGACTTTGTTTCTTTGTAACAATGCCCCCTACCTCATGGAGTTGTGAGGATTAAATGTAAAGCAGCCATTCAGTAAGTTTTCAAAGCACTGCAATATGTGGTATCATAGGAGTCAAAAAAAGAAAAAGGTCATTATGGACTTTGATTACGAAGGCAGGCTTTTTTTCAGAGGCATGGTGAATTTTGTTATAGAGAAAGAAGGAGGGTGGAAGGAATTTCCAGATGGGAAAAATCATGTTTATGAAACACAGGACTGGACTATGGAAGAATGTTTTCAGGGACCAATCTGGCAAGATCAGAGGTTTAAGCAGAGAAGTTGTAAGACAGGAAGGGGTGGTTGAAGCCCGATTTTAACAGGCATTGAATGCTGAACTAAGGAGTTAAAACTCTCTCTCATATGATGGAAAATCTGAAGATGTTTGTTTAGGGAACTGTGGGGCCGTGAAAGGATTTTTAAGAAGATTCTCAACAACAGTGTGGAGAATAAACTTTAGTAGGGATAGAAAGAGAAATGCACAACCAGCCAGTACATTACTTACATAGTTTAGATGTGAGGGGGTAAGGAATTGAATTAGGGTGATGGTAGTGAAAATAAAAGACAGGTTCAATAAGTATCACAAAGGAAACATGAACAGGAGTTTATGACTGTGGATAGGGAGGACAAGAAATAAGGAAGAATCAAATATAGCCTTGAACATGGGTGACAAGATGAATAGAAGAGGAAAAGCTAGGTGCTAGATATCTTGAGGTGATACTGGAACTTATATTGGACATGTCCCATATGTATTTGGAAGTGGGGGGCTAGAGCTCCAAAAAGAGAAGTGAAGGAGTCTTATGTAGAGAAGGTGATCACTGAAGCCGTGTGATTAGCTTAGTTGACCAGAGGTAGCAGCATATGAACAGAAGCATAGAGGACCAAGGGCGGAAGCTTGGAGAAGCCCACATTTAGGGAGGTAGGAAAAAGAAATTGGGTCAGTATAGTAGAAAAGAAGGAATATCAGAGAAGCCAAAGAACCATCTAATCTATTCATCCAACAAAGGCATTCTCTCGTGTACCAGATAGAGGCAAGGCTGACCAGACACACTGTCAGCCATGAGGGTGCAGGGTCAACAAAAGTCAGGAAGGAGAAGAGAGGGTTTCAAGCTGGAGGAATTGGTCAGAAGTTTGAAATTGTACAGAGAAAAGTGGGAAACGCCTGTTTTATTTAGTAAACAGGGGGTCGTTAGTAACTTTTTGAGAGCAATAGCTTCAGTATGAGGGGGGCATGGAGATATTAAATGCCAGAGTAAAGAGGATTGTGGCATGAGATGTGCATTAAAAATGGAGGCAGCATGTACATCACCCTTTGTATGCTTTGCAATAAATGGGGAGAGATAAGTAGGAAAGTGGTAAGAGAAGGCAGAAGAACCAAGCAGAAGATTCTATCTTCCTTGCTGGCCTCATTATTTTAGTTGCCCTTAAATCCCAATTGCATGCTTTCATATCCTTAATAGCAGTTCAGCAATTCATTTCTTAAACTTACTGCTTTGATAATTACCTGCATATTTCACTGAACAATAATTCAGCTACCACTTGTTGAGTGCTTACTATGTGCTAAGCACTTTGTATACATTCTATTCATTATCCCACTTAATCGTCACAATACTGGATTACAACCACACAACCTCTTGGAAGTATGGAGAGGCAAAATAGATTGCCTAAGATCACATAAGTAATGGGTGGCAAAGATGGGATTTGGACCCAACTCTGACTCTAAAGGACCACACTATACTGTCCCTGAAGGCAGGACCAGCTTTGCAGGTACGCAACCTATGCAACCTCCCAGGGCCCCGCGCTTAGAAGGGCTCCTCACTTGGTTTAATGCTCCGTTGCTGCTCTCTTGAAATTCTCAATTTTTTAACAAGGGTCCTGCTTTTTCATTTTGCACTGGACCCCACACATCACTGAATAAGTTCTGCCTGAAGGTATCAATACTGTCTCCTGAAGATGGAAAAGCATGTTGTGCTGGATCCCTTGTTTGGGTCATGTAGTGTGTCAAGATCCTTGTTGTGTCATGATACCCCATCACATTTTCCTGTGGTCTTCTCATTTGGGACTCCTGATTGCCTAAGGGCAAATGGGGAGTATTTTGAGGTTCAACTAAATAGTCAGTATGAAGAGGAGTGAATAAAGAGGCAAGGAATTATTACCCGGAATGGCTCCTGGAAACTCATCCATCATGCCTTGAGGGTATTATTAGGTAGAGTTACAGTCCTGATGCTGTTGTTACTCCCAATTTAAATAAGAAATGAGTTCATTTCTATTCCTTTTATAGTCAAATATTCCCATTTGCTTGTAGGAAGCTATGGCAAGCTTTTTTTAACCTACTAAAACAGAAATCGGGATTGAGCAGATATAATGCAACTTGCCTGCCCTGATCTGATGCCTTTTTAGTCAGGCGGTACTTGACTAAATGCTTGACCATATGCTACCCCTTCACCCCCATGCCAGGGACTACCCAGAAGCTTTGAACCGTGTGGCCCGTTTACCACATTTGTCTTGAATGCTTATGTTCCACCCTTATCTTTATTGCCTGCTCTATTCTTTTATCTACCCACCTGAATCCGGAAAACTTAATCTTTGATGTTATTCCCTATTTTTGGCTTTACAGTCATTACTTGCCAGTGACAACAAATGAAGTTTTCTGGTTCTCCTCATTACCGTTCTCTCAAAAACAACTTTTACTCATCCTTTTGCTCCTCCCACTCCTGGTCCCTCTGAGTAGTTATTGGGCTAGTACTGACCAAGTCCTTACATCACTTCATACTGGCTGACCACCTGACCAGGTCCAAACACCAGCCAACTTAGGTTCTTCTGTGGAAGATATTAGGTAAGACTGAGATTGCGTCGCTTCTTCCCATTCCCCGTGTCCTTCCCGTTCCCAGAGTGCTCGTTCTTACTTTCTACTCCCAAGTAGTCCTAAGGTGAGCCTTAGGATATGTAAGATTAAAACTATAAAGAGATTTAGAGTATAGCCTATGCTATATGTCACAAAACAAAGTTTAGATAGCCAGATGTTCTCCATGGTCTCCTCTTCGTGCTAGTGGTATGGTCTCCCTAAGGCACTCTAGTAGTTATCTATTGCTGTGTAACAAATTACCACCAAATCTATCAGCCGAAGACAACAACCTTCTCTGTCTACCAAGATTCAATTCAAGCATCGCATCTCAGAAGCATTTCCCCACTTGCTTTTAATGAATTAGTATCCTTCCTCTCTGGCCTTCCTTTGTACTTTAGCATCTCATTTTAGCACTTACCACACTTGTTGTAATTGCTGGGAACTGTCTTTTTCATATCCATAGCTTCAGTTCTGAAAACCAGTCCTTGAACGTAGCAGAAGCTCAATAAATAGTTGTTGACTATGCTTAAGAATAGCTTGTACCTTTATATACTTTTTACTCTAAAAAACATATATGCTGCAAAGTATCTAGCTTTGTGCCCTGTGATAAATATACCTTTCTTCATTTCCCTGTCTAGAGGCTCAAGTATCATTGTTGTTGAAGATGTAAAGAAACCATTGTACATATCAAACACTTGTTGATGTGCCAACTCGTCTATTCCAGGGAGGGCTTCTTGAACGTGTTTCTTTTGGTTAAGTGCCTTCTCCGTCCATGAATCTGAAACCAGTTCTGGCCCTTGTAGGAAATGGTGTAATGAGCCCCTAGCCCAAAGATACTTGGTTCAATAACAAAGCCAACATTGGTTCACTATTTAAATATTTGACTATAAACCTTATGAAGGCTTGACCTGGGTCTTTCTTATTCACTGCTATATTCCCAGCACCAAGTAATTTTTAGATGCTTAATAAATATATGGTGAATGAATTAATGACACTCCATACTTGATACTCATGTTCCATTCCTGTTATCCACGTCCTGAACTTGATCACCCAGAATCTTAGGTGTTCATCATTTCATATGGCCCAGACATTTTGTCTTGGTCCTTGACTCTTCTCTTCCATCTCTTTATCATAGCTGATCTTTGGGAATTTCACTCCTTACTTATTCTGAATTAATTCAGAGACACTTCTTCCTCTCTTGATCTTCCTAACTAGTAATATTGGCCAGATGCCCTCAGGAGAATATTCTTTTCTCTACCTATAGCCAGAAACTATATGTGTTGAAAAATATTGACCTGAAGAGAATTACATTCAAATTTCAAAAGAAAGGAGACAGGCTCCTTAAGAAGCAAATTTTGGCCAGAAACCAAGTTCTAAAATTTTGTGAGTCTGTTAAACTGATTAACTTGTAAGCTTAAGCAATTCAATGCAAATTAATTTTTATACCAACCCGCAAATCAAAGGAGGGGAGGGAATTAAGTGAGTGTGTAAATATGGTTGCCAGGGAAACTTTTCCTGACAGAAGAGAGAACCTCACAGGAATTTGTGCAGGCCCAAGAAAGCAATGTAACCTGATCTTTCTCCGTTCTCTCTCTAATGGGGGAAGAAAACAACGTAGAAACCCTGGGTACAGGTACGGGTGGCTTTAGGCTTTTCTAGGGGAGTAAGTTCTCCCTCTTGAAGCAGTAGTGAGTAGTAGAGTTCTCCAGAGCAAATATGACTATTATAAGACACCCGTTAGTTACTTCTGAGGAAACATCTGGAAATGCAGAGTTCCGAATCCATCTCTGAAATGGTATTCATTCATTCAACACATATGTATTTGGCACTATCTAAATAGTCTATTGTCCAAAGGGAATATGATTATAAGAGATTGATAACAATTTCAATGTACTATATCAGACCTTGAGGATGGTTTTAAAATTTTGTCTAAATTAAGTTTTTTAATAAAGGGTAATATGGACCTAAATATTTAATGCTTTTTTTAAAAATAAAATTCCGTTTCTATAGGAAAAGCATAAACACAAGGGTATTTTCTGCCATATTTCTATTCTCAGGTCACCACTCTTGAGAAATACCTAACCCATTGATCCATAAAGTCACACCCCAAAGTTGATATTCATCTAGTGACAGTGTCATCTGAATTGTAGGTGTAGTACCAGTAAAGGACAAATCTATCTCCTAGATAGCTAAAATCATAAGAGACCCTTATTATTTTTGCTATAAATAATGGCTGGTTTGAGATCTAAAATCTTGGCTGTAAAATGCATTTGGTTGAAATGTATAACACTGTCTCATATCTGAGGCCTGTCCCTCGGTGTTTGCCCTTATGCCTTAATGTGCTCGAGTTTTGTGCTGCGTATGGTGCCTTTCGGTGACCTGCAGAGAGGACAGTAGAAGCTAATGGTTAACAGCATGGACTCTAGAGCCAGACCATTCAGGTTCCAGCCCCGCCTCTACCACTCACTAGCTGAGCTATACAGACTTCTTTGAGTCTTCTTGTGCACAGTGGGGATAATGATAGTACCTACCTCGAAGAGGTATAGAATTAAACAGGTTGATACATGTGAGCTACATAGTATGCACCATGTAAGCTGTACCTTTTATTATTTCCTGTGTCCTCCTTGATAGCAGGGTTGATTCCATTCGAAGGAAGAGCTGGTTGAGATATACAAAGGTATAATTTCCCTCAAGTTACATGCTAAGTATGGGCTCACATTATTTGCATCCTTAATTTAGCCCTCAAGTTTTCCATTCTACTTTGTAAGAGAGAGAGAAAATGAAAATTTGAGTAGGAGAGAACTTGGCTTTTGGAGCATTTGAAAAGGGGGTTACTTCACAAAAGATGGTGACACTAAAGCATAGGAAAATGAAGTTGTCTTCTCAAAGGTAAAATCAGTGTGAGAAATGGTTAGGGATCATATAAGACAGGGGACGTCCTACTGGGGCAGGCCTGTCATATGTTGAGCCCTAAATTCTGCCTCTGGTCATGATAACAGGGGACAGTCGGAGGAAGTCTTGTAGCTGCCATCCACGACGGGATCTTCTGATTAAAGGGACGGACCCTCCCATCCCTAACTGTCTTAGTGTCCTGCTATGTCTTGGTCACTCAAAGATTTAAGCTCTCCTTCTAGTTCGGGTCTTTAAAATCTGTTCATTTATTCCACATCTTTAAAGCTCTGCACCCCCATGCTAGTAGCTAGGGATGCAAAGATGGCTAGACTCCAATCCTTGAACCCCAGAGGTTTATAAGGGAAGACAGACATGGATACCTTAATTATGGTATCATACTCACTGCCATCAATAGGAGTGTGGACAAAGTGTTTTGAAAGCTTAGAGGAGGGATCACTTAATGCCGCTTAGAAGAGTCACCTTCTGAAGAAAGTGACAGTTGAGATAATGACAGGAGGAAAGGGAGTCCTCAGGCAGAGAGCATGGCTCAGACAGAAGGAGCGGTCTGTGCCAAGGCAGGGTGTCCGTGCATGGGGGAGCAAGTATACACGGGGGTTGCAAATCATCTGACACGACCAGAGCAGAGCATACAAGGTGGGTAGTGGTAGAAGCAAGGCTGGCAAGTAGGCCAGGATCAACACACAAGGCTTGGCTGGCCAAGCTAAGGAATTTGGACCTACTGTTGGAGGCCCTGGAGAAGTGTTGAAGCAGTGATGGGCTCGGTGCTGCAGTCTGGAGAGTGGTTTGGACGGGAGCGAGGCTGGACACACAGTCACATGGTCAGAAGGGCGCCTCTAGCTCGACTTCTCATCTTCTACGGGATTTTCACTATTGAGTATGTGCCCTTGTTCCTCCACCCCAGACTGATCAATGACATGCCCCGTACAAGGCTAACTGCTGGAAATCCTGAGACAGACCACACGGTACCCATGCCTTGGAGCTGCTGGCAGGGTCTTCTTTGTCCTAAACAAAAGCTTGCTTGAGTTTTCTAGCAATCCTGTCCACTTTCTCCTTCACCGTGGTCCCAGGGCTGGTGTTGTGGGTGTGAAGATGAGCTGGGTTGTGTTGTGTTGGCCTTGTCTTTGCTCGTCATGATGTCCCCGTCCCTGTCATAATTCCCTCCTCTCAGCCTTCCTCTCTCCCGAGTGCAGAGTTCTCATCATTTAGTGAATTCCTGTGCAGAGTGAATCAATTACATCCCCATTTTAGACTTTTGCTGTTTAAATTCATCATCTTGTCTCATTTCCCCAAACATCAGGCATTCTAGATTAGTGCACTCAGTCATAAACCCTTCGGGCCCTACTTCCTGTCCTTTACTGGTTTACAAAATTCTCACTCCCTTTTTCCTTCTTTTCTTCTTACCCCAAGGATATGGATACCAGAATTGCAGACCGCATTATTTTCCGGGCTTTTTCTGGGCTTTTTTCCGGGTGGTGGTAACACCTTTCACCCATGAGATCACAGTCCCAAAAGGAAAATCTCCTTCCACACTGAAAATAAGGAAGTTGAAGATGAGAGGATATTTCTACTGCAGTAGAATAGCAGAGAGCATTTTGTTAGAAACAGTAGTGCTTAGTACATAATAATAGTTTGTGATTATCATTTACTGAGGAGTTATTCTGTATGCTAATTGCCATGCTGAAACTGTACATGAGTTCTTATTTAAACTCTGCAGCGTAAGAACTTACTACTCCTCTCTTATAGATAAAGAAACAGGCTCAAAGGGGTGAAATGATTTGTCCGAAGTCACATCACTAACACATCATAGCGTCAGCTCTTGAACTCAGGCTTGATTCTGGAAGTGAATTTCTTCACTGCTGTGGAGCACAGGGTCTCCACATATGTAGGGTCTGGGTGGAGGTACCTTTGGTTGAGAGTGAGCCCATTGTTTTCAACCTTCAGTGATAACTGCCATTGTCAAATCTAGTTCTTGGTTCTTACTAGCCATTTTAATAAGCTGTTTTGGATCATAGGAAGGCACAGTAAGTTTCTAGTAGCTCCCCTACCCTGAAGTTTGTGATGTTTGTCTTAATTTCATGGATCTGAGTTTGTATGTTAGCTCTTAGAGATGTAATTCATTATGGATGCGATGCTCAGAGTTTGGGGACCTAGTGGGTGAAAAGGTTGTGCCTTGGCAAATGGTGGCATATTCTAACAGGTTTGTTGTAGAGAGAGCTACATGTCCTTTTAAAAAAAAATGTTATAAAACAAAAAAAAACATAAAAAAAAAGGAAAAAAAAAACAAAAAACAAAAAAAACAAAAAAAAAATGTTATATATGTTGTAATTTCTACACAAGATCAGTCTACCCAGGGATGGGTATAATAGGTTGAATAATGGCTATCCAAAGGTAATTAGGTCCTAATCCTTGGAATTTATAAATGTTACATTTTAAAGAAAAAGAGTCTTTGCAGACATGACTAAATTAAGGATCTTGACCTGCGGAGGTTATCCTGGATTTCTGAATAGGCCCTAAAGCCAACCACAAATGTCATTCTAAGAGGCGGAGGGACACTTGACACACAGAGATGAGGAGGCAATGTAAACACAGCGGCAGAGATTAGAGGGGTGCAGCCACAAACCAAGGAACATTGCAGGCACCAGAACTCGGAAAATCCAAGAGTGGATTCTCCCCGAGAACCTCCAGGGAGAATGCAGCCTTGCCAGCCCCTTGATTTCAGCCCAGTGAAATGGTATTGAAATCCCAGTCTCCAGGCCTGCGAAAGAATACGTTTCTTTCCTTCCCCCCCACCTCTAGATGTATGTTATCCCATTTATTTTATTTTATTTTATTTTATTTTATTTTATTTTATTTTATTTTATTTTATTTTATTTTATTTTATTTTATTTTAATTATTTGCCCCAGGGGTACAGGGAGAGAATACGTTTCTGTGGTTTTAAGTCGGGAAGTGTTTTTTATGCCAGCCACAGGGAACTAACATGATGAGAATAGTCACTTATTGTGCTGCTTCATTCATTTTGAGGACACATACCATGACTTAATTAAGGTGACAACCAACTAACATGACATGAATAATAATAGTAATTTCAGCAAACACTTGTATAGTGCTATGTGCCAGGTACTATTAGAAGCATTTGAAATGTATTTACTCCTTCAATTTTCTTTTTTTTTTTTTAAGACTTTATTTATTTGTGAGAGAGAGAGAGAGAACATGAGAGGGGAGAAGTTCAGAGAGAGAAGCAGACTCCCCATGGAGCTGGGAGCCCGATGCGGGACTCGATCCCGGGACTCTGGGATCATGACCTGAGCTGAAGGCAGTCGCCTAACCAACTGAGCCACCCAGGCGCCCTATTCCTTCAATTTTCATAACAATCATATGAGGGGAATTCTGTTACTATCTCCACTTAAAAATGGGGACATTGGAGTACATGGAAGTTAGGTGACTTGGGCCAAAATTATGTAACTTACTTAGTAAGTATGGGGCTAGGGCCTGAACCCGGGGAGTCTGGCTCCAAGTTCATGCTATGAAACACTATACAGGGGTTTGTATTTGGGAGACACTGTCAGTGTCAGTCCTCTGGCCACTTTCTCACTCCGTGTTTTCTGCTGTGTTCACTGAATTTGTCTTCCTCCATCTGTTGTTCTTTATCTTTAATGTCTTCTCTTTTTTTTTTTCTTTTTATAATAGCCTTGTGTGGTTTTGGTATCAGTAAATCTGGCCTCATAAAATGAGTAGGTAAGAATTTCCTTTTTCTATTTTCTGGAAGAGTTTATAGACTATTGGTTTTATTTCTTTTTTTGACTCTTTAGTAGAATTCACCAGTAAAATCTTCTGGGCCTGGTGTTTTCTCTATGGAAAGCTTTTATGCCAAAAGTTCATGTCCTGTAATAAATAAAGGGCTATTCAAGTTATTTCTTCTTGAGCAAGCTCCAATACCTTGTGTCTTTCCAGGGATTTGTCCATTTCATCTAAGTTGTTTATTTGCCATAGGATCCTTTTAATGTCTGTAGGATCTTTCATTCTTATTGATAATTTCATCAATTTTACTGATTTTTTCAAAGAACCAGCTTTTCATTTTATTGATTTTTCTCTATACTTTTCTGCATTTTATTTTATTGATTTCCATTATCATCTTTATTATTTCCTTCCTTTTGTTACATCTCACTTGCTATTCTTTTTCTAGCTTCTTAAGGTAGATGCTGAGATTAAAGATTTGAGATTTCTTCTTCTCTAATATAGGTGGTTTAATGCTATAAATTTTCCTCTAAGTATGGCTTTAGCTATATCCCATAAATTTTGATAAGTAACATTTTTGTTTTCATTCAATTCAAAATATTTTCTACTTTCCCTTGTGACTTCTTCTTTGACCCATGAACTATTTTGAAGTATGCTGTTTTCTTTCCACATACTTAGGATTTTCCTAATTCTTTTAAATTTATTAAGACTTATTTTTTTTAAAAAAAGGCTTATTTTATGATCCAAGACATGTATTCTGTTGTAACTGGGTGGAGTGATATAGATATGGATGCAAATACAGATATATAATGTCAGATTGACAGTGTTGTTCAAGTCTTTTACATATTTATTAATTTTTTGGTCTACTTGTTTTATCAATTACTAAAAGAAAAGAATTGAAACTTCAATAAATTTATCTTTTCCACTTTTTGGTTCTATCAGTTTTGCTTTATGTGTTTTGAAACTCTGATGCTAGGTGCATACACATTTAGGATTGTTTATACTCTTGATGAATTTACCCCTTTATTACTATAAAATGATCTTTTTCCCTGATAATATTCCTTGTTCTGAAGTCTATGCAATGTTGATATGGTCACTATAGCTTTCTTATGGTTATTGTTTACATGGTATATCTTTTCCATCCTTTAACTTTTAACCTATATATGTCTTTATTTTTAAAGTGGGTTTCTTATACAATGCATTTAACTGGGTCTTGCTTTTTAATCCAGTATGAAAATTTCTGCCTTTTAATTGAGATGTTTATAATTAACATTTATTATAATTATCAATAAAGTTGGATGTGAAAAGCCCATCTTTCTATTTGTTTTCTATTTGTCCTGCTTTTTGTTCCTTTTTTTCTCTTTTTTGTCCAATTTTGGATTATTCAAATTTTTTATTTATGACTTTATCTTCATTATTGGCTTATTTCCTTTATATCTTTGTTCTATCCTTTCTTTTTTAAGATTTTATTTACTTGAGAGAGAAAAAGAGCACGAACAGGGGGGAGGGGCAGAGGAAAAAGAAGACTCCCTGCTAAGCAGAGAACCTGATCTGGGGCTCCATCCCAGAACCCTGGGATGATGACCTAAGCCAAAGGCAGACACTTAACCAACTGCACCACCCAGGCACCCCCATTCTATCCTTCTTTGTAATTGCTTTCATGGTTATAATATACATCTTTAACTTATCCTCATTTATCTTCAAATATTATATCACTTCATGTATAGTAAGAACTTTAAAAGTACATACTTCTGGGGCACCTGGGTGGCTCAGTGGGTTAAGCCTCTGCCTTTGGCTCAGGTCATGATCTCAGGGTCCTGGGATCAAGCCCCAAATCGAGCTTTCTCCTCAGCAGGGAGCCTGCTTCCCCCTCTCCCTCTGCCTGCCTCTCTGCCTACTTGTGATCTCTTGCTCTCTCGTCAAATAAATGAATAAAATCTTTAAAAATAAAAAGTACACATTTCCATTTCTCCCCACCTGTTCTTTATGCTATTTTCATATTTTATTTAATGTTATTGTTTTTGATTTAGATAGTTATTTTTTTAAACATTGAAAAATGAGAAAACATGACTTTTACGTTTACCCACTTATTTACTGTTTTGGAGACCTTTTTATTCCTTTGTGTTTCCATCTTTTATAAATTTCTTTTAGCCCAAAGAACTTCCTTTAACATTTTTGGTAGTACAGGGATGCTGGAATTAATTCTTTCAGTGTTTTTCTGTTTGAAAGGTTTTACTTTATCCTAATTTGAAAGACCTTTTTACTGAGTAAAGAATTCGAGGTTGACAGGCTTTTTTCTACTAGTACTTTAAAGTTGTCTAGCCATTGGCCACTGGCTTATCATAGTTTATGATAAGAAATTTGCTGTAATTTTTTTTAAGATTTAATTTGTGAGAGAGAGAGAGCGTGCACAAGCCAGGGGAGCAGCAGGCAGAGGGAAAAGCAGGCCCCGTCTGAGCAGGGAGCCCAATGTAGGACTCAGTCCCAGGACCCTGGGATCATGTCCTGAGCCAAAGGTAGGTGCTTAACCACCTGAGCCACCTAGGTGTCCTTTTGCTGTAATTCTCATCTTTGGTCCTCTGTAATGTGTCTTCTTCTCTCTGGCTACTTTTAAGATTCTCTTTTTATCCCTTAAGCAATTTGATCGTGATATTTCTTGGAAAAATTTTCTTTCTATTTATTGTGTGGATTTGTACTCCTTGGATCTGTGGGTTTATAGTTTTTATCAAATTTGGAAAATTTTTAGCCTGTATTTCTTCAAAGGTTTTTTCCTGTCTCCGTCCTCCCCAGATCTCTTTTTGTTTTGGAACTCTAAATTCATGAATGTTAGATTGCTTGATATTGTCCCACTGTTGTTCACTGATTCTCTGCTCATTTTTATTCTGTCTTTTGTTTCTCTGTGCTTCATTTTGGATGGTTTCTAAGGCTGTGTCTTCAAGTTCACTGATCTTTTCTTCTGAAGTTCCCAATCTATTTTTAATCTAACTCAGCATATTTTTAATTTCAGATATTATATTTTAGTCTCTAGATGCTTAACATCTTTTTTTAAAAATCTTCTTTCTCCTGTCCTCATTTTCCTCTACTTCTTGAACATGTGGAATGTATTTGTTAAAGGTATTTTAATATCCTTGTCTGCTAGTTCTTTCATCCCTGTTATTTCTGGGTATGTTTTTATTTATATTGTTTTTTCCTAGTTAACAAGTTTCTTTACTTGCCTGGAATTTTTTTATTGAATAGTGAACATTGTTATTTTATATTCTTGGTTGCTATATTTTGCTGTGGAATGTACTTAAATTACCTGGAATCAGTTTGATCCTCCCAGGGACTGCTTTCATGCTTTGTTATGGGGGTCTAGAGCAGCCTTTATTCTAGGACTAATTTAGTTCCTACTACTATGGCAATACCCTTTGAGGATTCTAATTCCTTGTGTATTACAAGGTCATTCTACTCCAACTGATGTGAACACAAAGTATTTCCAGTCCTCTGTGAACTCTGGGAATTGTTCTGCTTACTCCTTTACAATAGTCTTGTGTAGTTTCCTCTCACACAGGTACCAATCTGTGCTCAGCCAAAGACTCCAGGGAGACTTGTCTAGAGATGGAATTGTGGAGTATGTGCTGTCCCTCCCTTCTTCTCTCTGTGCAGCACCATTCTCTCTGGCTCTCTGTGCCACAAATTCTAGGCACTTGCCCCCCGCCCCCCACTGCCCCGAGAGCTCTAATCTCAGTCTCCTCAACTCAGTAAGCTCTGTTTGGGCTCACCATCTTTATACCACATCCTGGGAACTGCCTTTAGGCAATAAGCTAATACAATCATGGGGCTCACTTTGTTTCTCTCTTTTCTTTTTAGAGATCATAGGCCTGCATTGTCTATCCAACAATGTCTGAAAAACATTGCTTTATACATTTTGCCCATTGTTTAGTTGTTTTTTGTTAGACAGGAAAGTAAATGTGATCCCTGTTTCTCCAATTTTTTTTTTAAGAGGGAGAGAGAGAGAGAGCATGTGAGTGGGAAGAGGAAGGGCAGAGGGAGAAAGAGAATCTTAAGCAGACTCCATGCCCAGTGCAGAGCTCCCCACGGGGCTTGATCTTACAACCCTGAGATTATGACCTGAGCCAAAATCAAGAGTCAGAAACTTAACCAACTCAGCCACCCAGGCACCCCTCTCTAGTTTTTAAGTGAAAGTCTCTAACATCTTTTCTAGGGACCTTACATGTTGATAGTAGGTTCCTTCCTTAAAGAAGCTTGGGTCACTTTGGACATGGCTTTTGAATAGTTAAAAATTAGAACTGTATTTAAAGTAATAGTCAGGGCTCCTGGGTTGTTCAGATGGTTGAGCGTCAGCCTTAGGCACAGGTCATGATCTCAAATCCTAGGATAGATTGGGCAGGCTTCCAGCTCAGCAGGGAGTCTGCTTTTCCCTCACCCTCTGCCTCTCCCCTTGCTGGTGCTCTCTCTCTGTCTCAAATAAATAAATAAAATCTTTTTTATAAAAAAATGAAGTGATTGTCATAAATCTAGATAAATCAAAATAGGGTTTAAGAGATTTAAAGAATAATTCATTGTTATTAAGATGGTAGGGGGTCAAAAAGGAATTTCAAAATAGGGCTAAAGTTATCCAGATGGTGATTTATTAAGGTTCCATGGTTGTACAGGGCTGTATCCAGTTACTGAGTCTTGGCTATGAGCTTTTCAACTGCCCTACTATCTATTTAAATTCCTTCTTTGTTAATGTTTAGTTTATGCCTCATCCCAATAGTCAAACAAGAGTGAAACACTCTGAACCACCGAGATAAAGATCAAAACTGTACTGAGAGGATCAAAGAAAATGCCAGCAGTGTTTGAACTGTGGAACCCTCTACCAACTACTGACTGTCTGACCCCAGTATTGATATTTTTGTTCATGCCCTTGCTGGCCGCACTGAAAATAAGTGAGGCCAAGTACAACAATCTATCCTTGGACTAGGTTATGGAGGCCAATAAATCAACCTCAACTATTTACCTCGTGTGTGTCTGAGAGAGAAAGAGAGGGGAATAGAGAATATATGTGCAAGTATGCATGTGTACATATTTAGCATCTTGTATGAACCAGGCATCCCATTTAACCTTCGTAATAACCCTATGAATTTGGCTTTTAGATATTGCATATTAGGTATTCAGTGAAAAAGCTGAGATCCAGAGATACCAAACGACTTGTTCAAGTTTGTGATGCCATACTGCATTACCCTCAGTAGCACCATAATTCAGTTGTCAATAGACCATAAATACAACCTGGGGCCATTCATCTTGCAATTATGTGCTCTGGACCACAAGAGGTATTGTAAGACAGGGTTGCATAGATAATCACAGTGTCTTTCATTAGCAAAAACAATTCCAAGGCCATAATTTACATACAGTGGATCAAAACAATAAGTAGGCAGTGAGGACAGTACATTATTATCTCTACAAGCCCATTTAACTGAAAAAGACTGATACGCCCCCAATACCATACTGCCCGTTGTTTTTCAAAGACAGACATTTTAGTCTGAAGTCATAGTTACTATTATTAGCAAAGTCTAAAAGTGTTTGAAGCTTTGTCTTTTAAACTTATGATCTTCATAAAGAAGCTTCACATTTGAGGTTGCTACCATGGAATGGTTTTTCTGTGGTTGCTTTCCAGCTGTGCCATTGCAGTATAACGTCCTACATTAAAGTCATAATTTTATCTACTTTGTTAGCAATGTCTTTGATTTAGCTCATCACAGTGAAGCTACCTCAAGTTCCTACTATAATTTTTTTCTGCCTGTGCCCTGTCTAGTGTTGGTGGACTGGCTGTATTTCAGGACCGTGGTATTCAATAGTAGGCTCAATAAATACTTGTTAACTTAGCAATGCTAGTTATCCTATTATTCCTGCTATTTCTGGTAAAACCTGGATTATAACTACTTAAAAAAACCATACATAGAGTCCCTGATGATAACCCCAAATTTATTTCATAAAGACATAAATGCCATTAGCCTTTACTTTGGCATCTGATTACTTGGATATTAGGGCCTTACTTTTGAAGTCTACAACAGTTTTTAAAATTCTGTTTTTGAATTTGTCAATGAATATGCTATCCTTCATATACAAGGCTGACCGTTCTAATGCATCATTGGTACTCTTTCAAGGTTTGCTTTCTACTATTAGAAATAAGTTGTACAAATTTGCTATTTGTTTGGATAGGGTACATATATCTGGGTTGTGTTAGTGAGGTTTTATCCGGTGTGAAATGTGCTTGCCTGTTAAAGGATTAAATGTGTAACTTTATTAGGCAATCAGCCATTGTGCTTTTTACCTATACAATGAAGAGTCAGGATTCACATCTTGTCGTTTTCTCCCTCTTCACGAAAATTTAGGGTGAAGCTAGTGGTAATTCAATAGAAGAATGGAAATGATGTTAGTGTTTTTATGTATGTATATAGTAACACCTTGATTAGTAAGTCATCTTATAATAATTAAGAGAAAGGATCTTTCTGTTATTGTATCCTGTGACTTTGATAAATTCACTTTAGTTCTAATGGTTTTTTGGTAGATTCCTTAGGGTTTTCTAGAAACACAAGTATGTCATCTGCAAATAAAGACAGGTTGACTTCTTCCTTTCCAATTCTTAAGTGTTTTTCCCCCTGCCTTATCTAGAATCTCCAGTATTAATATTTAATTGTCATTCCCAGTTTTGGAGGGGAAGCATTTGGTCTTTCACGAAATACTTATGTTAGGTGTAGAGTTTTTTTCATGTCATTTTTCATGCCGAGTAAGGTTTTTCCTATTCCTTGTTAGCTGAGAATCACGATGATTGGGTATTGAATTTTGTCAAGTGTTTTTTCCTCATCTACAGGGATGATCAAGTGATCTTCTTTATTCTGTTAATACAGTGATTTGCAATAACTGATTTTTAAATGTTAAATTTTTTTCTTAATATAACAAGGAAATAGAGATATTCCAAGATATATTCTCTGTATTTGTTGGATTTCTGGCAAAATCTTATGGTAGTTTAAAATCTCTAGGCTTAGGGCACCTGGCAGGCTCAGTTGGTTAAGCAACTGCCTTCGGCTCAGGTCATGATCCCAGAGTTCCAGGATCGAGTCCTGCATCAGGCTCCCAGCTCTGCGGGGAGTCTGCTTCTCCCTCTGACCTTCTCCCCTCTCATGTTCTCTCTCTCTCTGTGTCAAATTAATACAAATCTTTAAAAACAAATAATCTCTAGGCTTATTTCCTAGTCATCTCTCAATTTTAAAGCTATGTGTTAAAGACATAATAATCAACAATAATACACCTTTTTGGGAAGAACAGTGATTATATCAAGTCTTCCTGATTTGTGATTTAAAGATATTTTAGTGAAATTTGAAGCAGTGCAAGGAGAGTATAGTATTTACCCTGACTTTCTGACCATTTACTTCTCCCATAATTCTCAGAAAAATAATCTTGATTCTTTTGAGATCTTCCTTTTTAAATTAAAATAAATATACTAGGTAAAGAAAGTAGTAGGTAATACATAATTGTTGAGAAGGAGTTGACTGGATATTTAGAAGTTATTTTGGAGGGGCGCCTGGGTGGCTCAGTCAGTTAAACATCTGCCTCCAGCTCAGATCATGATCCTGGGGTCCTGGGATCGAGCCCAGCGTCGGGCTCCCTGATCAATGGAGAGTCTGCTTCTCCCTCTATCCCTGCTCCACCACTCCTGCTCGCTTTCTCTCTTTCTCTCCCAGTCACATTTACTCACTCTCTTTCTCTCAAATAAATAAATAAAATCTTTTTTAAAGAAGTTATTTTGGAGTACTAGTCATAATAAAGCAGAGTTTCCAGGTGAAGAAAGGCTTGGTTCTTCGTCTGGTGATAAAGAAAAGGAAGAACCCCCTCCCATAGTTGATGTCTTGATTTATCATGCTTACTATTCAACCATGACCATAATATAACATTCATTCTCTTTACAGAAAAGCATTTTTATTGTTTGTTACTAGGTATTACTGGGCCTGTTTTATTATAGTGACTGCCATTTTCGTGAAGAAGGCACTTAAATATAGTAAGAGTGATTCATCCCCCACTATTGCCACTTCCAGTTCCACAAATGGAAACAGCACTGAAGGGGACATCAGCTGATTTAGTCTTCCATTGAGGTTCTATTTACAGAGCCCGTGATTGCTAAAGGCTTAGTCTGCCCATTACCTCAACAGACCTTTTGTACAAACAAAATTGCATCAAGCAGATGAGTGAATAAGGGTGTCTGGAACGCAGCCCTGCCATCTCACTGCCCTTCTCCTGTGCAGAGCTGCATTTCCCAGTCCGCTCTGCACGCAAACTGCCTGTGGGGTCAAACCCGATTAGGTCCTCTCATCATTTCTTTTAAAGGATTGGCCTCTTTAGCTTCGAGAAGCAGCATGACCTGTTCCATTCAGATACTGTTTTCAGCCCATTCTTTAGTTTCTTCTCTTACGTTCCCCTGGAGTGAGGCTCTGGGCTTGTCCTGCACATGTTTCCTGAGCAAGTCATTCACAGAGACGGTCTGCTCTCTAAGGGAAAGCAGTGAGCCAGTGAAGAAAGAGATGACGGGTTGCGCCAACCAGAGGGGAAGAGTAAGACATATTAAAAATGACATGAGTGCAGTAATCCCAGAGGGTCTTGAATTGAGCTGGTATGTTTTTCCTGGAAATTCCAGTTCATTGCAGGCATTCATTTTTTCCTATAAAGGATTGGGGGCAGGTTTGATTCTCTCCATACCACAGAGACAATGAAGCAGCAGAGGCAATTAGGCCTTATTGACCAGCACTACACAGAACTACTAAATATACAAATAGACCTTCCAGGGAAAATACATGAAGTTGTTATAATAATGACTTTCCCTCTGGGTAGTCTCTCAAAATATTTTTATTTAGTTTGCATATGAGAGATAATATAATGTCATAAGGATAGTTTAAACTGGAGATTATTTGGTAGAAAACAATCACATTGTAAGTATACGGCATTCTTTTTTCTTTTAAGATGTATTTATTTTAGAGAGAGTGAGAGAGCCTGGGGAGGGGCAGAGGGAGAGGGAAAGAGAAATTTTAGCAGACTGCACTGAGGTTGAAGCCTGACCCAGGGCTCGATCTCAAGACCCCAAGATCATGACCTGAGCCAAAACCAAGAGTTGGTCACTCAACCGACTCTGCCACCCAAGGGCCCTAGGTATACCACATTCAGTTTCCAATTTATGTGGATAAATTTCTGGCTATTAGCAATCAGTTCAGTTCAAGAAATACATATTACAAATCACCTACTCACTGCTGATGGATGAATGTTATTCTATTCTGGATGGTCAAAAAGCTGAGAAAAGCTGTGTATAAACCAAGCGTGGAAAGAGGATGGAATTAGGAGAATAAAGACTTCTCTGTTAATCAGTGATAGATGGATTGGACCTAGAAATGGCTGGTCTGGGTGGCCAATTATATTTATCTCTAGGGAAAGAAACTCTAGTTTATTTTATAATCAATTTTTTCTTATTATAAAAGTAATATGAAAAAAGTAATATGTTTTCATTACAGAATACTCAGCAGGGAAAAAAAAAAAGCAAAGCCAATGAAAAACCACTGTTCTCCTACCTCCCAAAAGTAATGCTGTTTACATTTTTAGATCCTTCTAGTTTTTATGAGTACTTATATATTTTTTTACCAAAAAAGATCTTGCCATATATGTTCTTTCATAAATTACTTTTATCATCTTACTGTTAACGTTTTTAGTTCCTTCTAGTTTTCATGAGTACATATATATTTTTACCAAAAAAAGATCTTGCCATATATGTTCCTTCATAAATTACTTTTATCATCTTATTGTGAACATTTTTTTTTAAAGATTTTATTTATTCATTTGACACAGAGAGAGAGATTACAAGTCGGCAGAGAGGCAGGCAGAGAGAGAGGAGAGAGAAGGAAGCAGGCTCCCTGCTGAGCAGAGAGCCCGACGTGGGCCTCGATCCCAGGATCCTGGGATCATGACCTGAGCTGAAGGCAGCGGCTTTAACCCACTGAGCCACCCAGGCGCCCTGTGAACATTTTTTTATCATTAAATAGAGTATTCTATTATATGAAGTTACAGTTATTAATCCCCTTCTGATGGGATTTTAAGTTTTATTTTTCCTCTGATAATGACCATCCAGGTAACTAAATCTTTGTGAACACCCATGAATATATTTAACACAAGTTCGTAAACATGGAATTAATGGATCAAAGTTGTATAAAATAAAATGGCTCTTGATACATAATTTTAAAATTTCCCCCAATTTATACATCTGTCAACTATGAGTATATGAGGAAAGTCTATACCTGAACAGTATCAAATTCTATATTTATCTACTTATATATACTTGCACTCTGATTAAATCCTCAAAGTTGATATAAAGTAGTTTTCACCCAATATAGTAATTTTCATTGCTTCAGGCATTCAACTAATGCCCTACCACAAGTAGGTGGGAGATGAGGGCAGAGATGAATTCCTAAAAATCTAGTTCTCAGGTGCCTTCAAGTCCCAGGATGGTAATAAAGAAGTCAGGAAGACTGGAATTTTATCATTTTTGTCCGAGGTCCTAGAGAAAGGGGACAGTCATTAAAAACAAGAAGGATCTCAGGGCATGTGGGTGGCTCAGTCAGTTAAGTGCCCAGCTCTTGATTTTGGCTCAGGTCGTGATCTCAGGGTCATGAGATTGAGCCCTGCATTGGGCTCCGTGCTGGGTGTGGAGCCTGCTTAAGATTGTCTCTCTCCCTCTCCCTCTGCCCCTCACCCCTCTCCCCATTCCCTCTCTCTCAAAGCAACAACAACAACAACCAAGGAGGATCCCTATATCTTAGGAGTGTCTGGCTGGCTCAATAGAGCATGTGACTCTTGATCTTGGGGTTGTACGTTTGAGCCCCACATTGGGTATAGAGATTACTTAAAAATAAAAATCTCAAAAACAAAACAAAGAAGCTTTAATCTTTAAGTGCTTATTGTCTAGAGAGAACATACATCTATGTGAAGCAAACATCATGCAAATAATAAATTCACATAATTCAAACTGTTCTTTTTGGTTAATGTTTTAAATATACTATCCCTTTTGCTTATAAACAACCTGACAGAATGTGACCAACTTGATTCTCTCTCTCCCCTATTTAAAAGTCACCTGTTGGCTTCCTATCATGCTTAATCTAGGAACTTTCATTGCTGGTAATGTTAGCCTCAATAATTAGGACCATTGAGGAGAGCTAGAAAAGTTGAGAGAAATATTTTTTAATATACCTTAAATGTATAAAAGAGCTAACAAAATAGTAAGATAATTCTGTGTTGTTTTCTATGGTAAAGCAAGAACCTAGAAGGCAAGATAACCACCCAAAGCCTCTTTTTCTCTGAAGGCATTTGCCAGTCTGGAAGAAATACTTTTTAAATAAAACTGAGTTTTTGGTAGCCTTAGGTAAGAAATCGATTAAGCCCTCTCCTTCTTTAAGCTGGAACCCCAAAGAGTTACACCATCAGAGTGAGAGTAACCTGGAAGTAATTGCTTCGCCTTGGAGCAATTCAAATTTGTGTCACTTAGGTGGTCCACGGAACTGCAAACTTTTAACTTAGCCCAGAATGGTTCCATACTAGTAGTGTCTTGGGTTGCCTGGCAGAAACAAAGGAAAATCCTTTCTAGTGGATGGTGCCTTTATCCTAGGATTCAATTTTTAAAATAAATTTTTTCAAATATAATGAATGGCAGTCAAAGCTAATAAAAAATAACAAGATACCCTGAAAGATAACCAACAGAAAAAACAGATAACACAAGGCCCCACAAAAACTTCAGATATTGCAATTATTAGACTACAAAACAGTTTTGCAGACTATATTTAGAGATTTTTTAATAAGCTTGAAAATATCTGCAGGAACAAAAATCTATAAAAAGCGTTATAACATATTTGAAAAAGAACTAAATAGAACTCCTAAAACTGAAAAATACAATAAGCCAAATTAAGAACTCAGTGAACATATTTATTAACAGATTATACACAGCTGAGGAGAGAACTGAAAGACAGATCTGAGGAAATTATCCAGAAAGCAGCAGAGGAGATAAAATGGTAGAACATATATAAGCTAGGATATTTGAAGAGGTGATGACTGAGAGTGCCTCTGTTCCAAATTGCTTCTCCAAACTTTCTGGGGCTCTCATTAAAAGCATGTTAGGCCTTCTTATTCTATCCTTCATGTCTCTTATCCCATTTTGAGATAGGATTTCTAGAGATAGAAGGTGTTACTTCAAAAGAATAAGAGTTTTTGGGATGCCTGGGTAGCTCAGTTGATTAAGCAGCTGCCTTCAGCTCAGGTTGTGATCCCAGCATCCTGGGATTGAGTCCCACATCGGGCTTCTTGCTCAGCAGGGAGCCTTCTTCTCCCTCTGCCTGCTCTGCCTGCCTGCTCTGCCCCCTGCTTGTGCTCTCTCTCTCTCTCTCTCTGACAAATAAATAAAATCTTTTTTAAAAAAAGAAAGAAAGCTTTTTTTAAAAAAAAAGTTTTCATTTATCAGAAAGATATAAGAATTTAAAAACTACATGCACATGATAAAATGGCCTCAAAATACATAAAGCAAAAAATTTGCAGAACTCTGAGGACAGAGATAATTTTACAATCAAGGTATCTTGTTTACTTTCTCTTGTGGTATTTGATATAACAGAAAAAAACTAGTCGGAATATATAAGATTTGAATAACAACAAATTTCACTGATGGACATATATAGAACATTAAAGCTAACAACTACAGAATACATACTCTTTTCAGGCACACATGGAAAATTTATAAAAGTTGACCATGTATCAGACCACAGAGCTAGTCCTAATTTTACAGGATTAATATCACACAATATTATGCTCTCTGACCACAGTGTAATTATATTAATCAATAAGATAAAAGTGACTGGAAACACAACATCTGCCCCAAACATTTAGAAATCAAGCAGCATACTTCTATATAAACCATGGGTCAAAGAACAAATCATAGTAGGCAACAAAGATATTAACTGAATGATAATGAAAAATAATATATATATATATAAAGAACTCCTGGGGTGCAGATAAAGCTAACTTAGAAGGAATTTTATAGCTTTAAACTCATCCATTGCAAGAAGTTAGAGGAAAAACAACAAATTAAACTTGAAGAAAATAGAGGGAAATAAGAAAGACAAGAATAGAAATTAATGAAATAGAAAATATTCACAGAGAATTGGCAAAACAGAACTTGGCTCTTTATGAAAACTGGTAAGATTGTAAATCCTTATTAAGACTGATTAATTGGCTCAGCTGGTTGAGTGACTGCCTTCGCCTCAGGTCATGATCCCGGAGTCCCAGAATCGAGTCCCACATCGGGCTCCCAGCTCCGTGGAGAGTCTGCTTCTTTTTCTGACCTTCCCTCTCATGCTCTCTCTCTCTCAAATAAATAAATAAAATCTTTAAAAAAAAAAAGACTGATCAAGAAAAAAAGACACAGATAAGCAAAACCAAGAATGAAAAAGATGTCTCTGTAGATACTGTAGACATTAAAAAGAATACATTTACAAAAGTGAACTGCAACTTCTTATTTTGCATGTGCACAGCCCTGTTTTCTAATCCCTGCATTCCTCTTGTTTTATTCCACTTGCTCTCTTGTCTACTATGCAGTTGTCAAACATGGCCAAGTTTGTTTCTATCTCAGGTACTTTGCATTACTAGTCACTTTTTTCTGGGATGCACTGATTGTCTCCTTGTAATTGATCTTTGCTCTAACTATAACATCCTCAAAAAGGCCATTCCTGACCACCAGTCTGAAGTAACCACCAGTCATCCTCTGTCACATTTCCCAATTTTAATTCCCTAATTAACACATATTACTACCTGACTTTTTAATTGTTTGCTTCCTGCCCCAAATATAAAACACATTAAAGAAGGAACCTTATCTACCTCATCACTTTGTCCCAGAGTGCACACAGGAGGTGCTCAATAAATATTTGTTGATTAAAATACAATATTCTAATTCAGTCATGGAAACGTGGACTAGGGGAGATAAGGTAAAAATTAGAAATGAAATGAAGAAAACTCAAACTAAGAACCTATTGTGTACAAAAATATAAAGAAAAGGAAAGAAGAGACAAAAAATGTGCACAATAGATTGAAAGGGGAGAAGAAAATACTTTATATAGTAGTATTGTTGTGTTTCAAAAAACTCTTGATTAGAGGAAAGGGACTAACTTTATTGAGCTCCCTCTATGGAGGAAGCCTAATTTCCAGATGATGGGTTTTTTTTTAAAGGTTTCATTCCTACTTAGAGCTACAACCAAAATAATTTTCCTCATTTTCAACCTCTTCCAAGGAAGAAAAGAGAGTAAGTTCTTTTATCTTATAGGAGGGTGGGGTGGGGGGTGCTATTTTCTTTTGTAAAGTAATATTTGCCCAGGGCTACTGGTAGTGCCATTCACTGAGATTAATAGATGGATGATTTTGGAGGGAAATCATGAGTTTCATTTTTAACGGGTTAAGACTGAGAGGCTTTTAAGTGTCAACTAGAGATGTTGACTAAATAATGGGATACCTCAACCTAGAACCCAGAAGAGAGGTCTGAGCTGGAGATCTAAGTCTTTGATGTAGAGGTGATAATTAAAGCCACAGGTATGGATGTGAATGTCTAGAGAGAGAGAACAGAGTATGAAAAAGCAAGATTCTAGGGATGAACCTTGAGAAGCTCCAACATTTAATGGTTAGGTGGTGGGAGACAAGCCATTTTGAAAGCAATTGAGAAGGAATGGCTGGGAGACTATGGTTTTATGAAAGACAAAGTGAGATACTTTTTCAAGGAAAGAGGATGGTCAGCAGCGTTGAATGCTCCTGAGATGTCAAAGAAAATAAGGAATGAAAATGTTTTTTAGATTAGTGACAGTAAAGTCTTTGACCACTGTGAAAGTAATTTCAGCAGAATGGTAGTAGAATTTGAGTCAGTCTTAAGCATGCAATTACAGTGCCTTTGCATATGGTAGACACTTGATATATTTTTTCATTTGTTTTAGTATAAAATGTGTAGAAGAATGTATAATATATATGTGTAGAATTTGAAGAATATTTATAAAGTGAACAACATTTACTGATCACCCAAGTTAATAGAACTTTAGAAGACACTTCCCTGGTTGCATCTACCTTCTTCCTCCATCCAGAGGTATTATTCTTCCAATCATTGTAATAAGTATCCCCTTGCTTTTCTCTATGGCTTTACCATTTATGAATGATCTCCTAAATAATGTACTGTTATTTTTAAAATATATGTTTTAGTTTTGACTGTTTTTGAATTCTGTATAAATGGAATCCTACTGTGTCAATTTTTCTGTGTCTCACTTCTATTGCTCAACATTATACTTTTTGGATTTGTCTGTAGTGATGTATGAGACTGTATATAATTCATTTTTACTGTTTTATACTATTCTATTGAATTAACATACAAAAATTTATTTTTAAGTGCTGCTTTTGATGGACATTTCCAGTTTTTGCAGTAACAAACAGCACTGCCATGAGCATCATCATCGATGTCACCTTATGAACTTATATAAGAGATTTTTCTAGGATGGGTGCATACATAGGAATAGAATTTCTGGGGCATGGAGTATGGGATATAGGTATGCTCAACTTTATTGTGAAGTACAAATTGTTTTCTGAAGTGGTTATATGAATTTACACTCCTGCCCTCTCAGGAGAGTTACCATTGCTCCAGATCCTCCCTAGTGTTTAATGTTGGCAAACTCTAAAATTGCTTGATTTGATGGGTATGAAATTTTATCTCATTGTGGTCTAATTTGAACTTTCCTGGCTATGAAATAAAGAAGAATAATTTTATATGTTTATGGGCCATGTACTATTTTACAAAAGAGAAAATCCAATTCAAGTCTATTGTCCGTTTTTTCTGTTGTATCTTTTTCTTATTGATTCATCGATCTTTTTTAATATTTGGGATGCAATTCCTTTTTACTTATGTGTGTTGAAAACATTATTTTCAGGGGAAGGCTTGAATTTCACTTTCTTTATGATGCCTTTTAATCAACAGAAGTTTTTTATTTTATTCTTTTTAAGATTTTATTTATTTATTTGACATAGAGAGAGAGATCACAAGAAGCAGAGAGGCAGGCAGAGATAAAGAGGAGGAAGGAGGTTCCCCGCTGAGCAGGGAGCCCAATGCGGGCCTCAATCCCAGGACCCTGAGATCATGACCTGAGCCGAAGGCAGAGGCTTTAACCCACTGAGCCACCCAGGCTCTCAACAGAAGTTTTTAATTTTAAGGTAGTCAAATTTTATCAGTCTTTTCTTGTTTAAAAAATCTTTTCCTACTCGGACCTTGAGAGCTTGTTTGGAGGTTCTAGCAGGGGAGTGCAGCTACTCATATACCCTTGACCGAAGAACGGTCCTCTCCTCTATCGGGGAAGGTCGTGCTCTTCGACCGAGCGCGCAGCTTCGGGAGGGACGCACATGGAGCGGTGAGGGAGGAAGGGGACACCCGCCTAGCCAGCCAAATCAGCCGAATCAACCCTGGCGATCAATGGGGTGACAGATGTCGCAGCCAGATCGCCCTTGCATACTCTTTTCCTACTCGGAAGTCATAATGACTTTCTCCCACAATTTCTTTTTTTTTTTTATGATAAAATGTGAATACTTTAATTTGTTTCTTATAGGACAAAACTTATCAGATTGTGTGGTTTTTTGGGGTTTTTTTGCCCCAGGGGTACAGGTCTGAGAATCATCAGGCTTACACCTTTCACGGCATTCACCATAGCACAAACCCTCCCCAATGTCCATAACCCATCCACCCTATTCCTACCCTCCCACCACCCAGTAACCCTCAGTTTGCTTCATGAGATTAAGAGTCTCTTATAGTTTGTCTCCCACCCAATCCCTTCTTGTTTCATTTTTTCCCTCCTTAAACCCCATGACCCCCCACCCTGCCCCTCAAGTTTCTCATATCAGAAAGATCATATGATAATTGTCTTTCTCTGATTGACTTATTTCACTTAGCATAATACCCTCTAGTTCCATCCACATCATTGCAAACAGCAAGATTTCATTTCTTTTAATGGCTGCATTGTATTCCATTGTGTATATATACCACATCTTCTTTATCCATTCATCTGTTGATGGACATCTAGGTTCTTTCCATAGTTTGGCTATTGTGGACATTGCTGCTACAAACATTCAGGTGCATGTGCCCCTGAGGATCACTGCCTTTGTATATTTAGGGTAAATACTCAGTAGTGTGATTGCTGGATCGTAGGGTAGCTCTATTTGCAACTTTTTGAGGAACCTCCATACTGTTTTCCAGAGTAGCTGCACCAGCTTGCATTCCCACCAACAGTGTAGGAGGGTTCCCCTTTCTCCACATCCTCACCATCATCTGTCATTTCCTGACTTGTTAATTTGAGCCATTCGGACTGGTGTGAGGTGGTATCTCACTGTGGTTTTGATTTGTATTTCCCTGATGCCGAGTGATGTTGAGCACTTTTTCATGTGTCTGTTGGNTTGGAGAAATGTCTGTTCATGTCTACATCTTCTGACCATTTCCTGACTGGGTTATTTGTTCTATATAGTTTGAGAAGTTCTTTATAGGTTTTGGATACAAGCCCTTTATCTGATATGTCATTTGCCAATATCTTCTCCAATTCTGTCAGTTGTCTTTTGGTTTTGTTGACTGTTTCCTTTGCTGTGCAAAAGCTCTTAATCTTGATGAAGACCCAATAGTTCATTTTTGCCCTTGCTTCCCTTGCCTTTGGTGATGTTCCTAGGAAGAAGTTGCTGCGGTTGAGGTCGAAGAGGTTGCTGCCTGTGTTCTCCTCGAGGATTTTGATGGATTCCTTTCTCACATTGAGGTCTTTTATCCATTTTGAGTCTATTTTTGTGTGTGGTGTCAGGAAATGATCCAGTTTCATTTTTCTGCATGTGGCAGTCCAGTTTTCCCAATACCATTTGTTGAAGAGACTGTCTTATTCCCACTGGACATTCTTTCCTGCTTTGTCAAAGATTAGTTGACCATAGAGTTGAGAGTCCATTTCTGGGCTCTCTATTCTGTTCCACTGATCTGTGTGTCTCTTTTTGTGCCAGTACCATACAGTCTTGATGATGACAGCTTTGTAATAGAGCTTGAAGTATGGGATTGTGATGCTGCCAACTTTGCTTTTTTTCTTTTTTTTTCAACATTCCTTTGGCTATTCGGGGTCTCTTCTGGTTCCATATAAATTTTAAGATTATTTGTTCCATTTCTTTGAAATAAATTGCTGGTATTTTGATGGGGATTGCATTAAATGTGTAGATTGCTCTAGGTAGCATAGACATTTTCACAATATTTATTCTACCCATCCATGAGCATGGAATGTTTTTCCACTTCTTTGTGTCTTCCTCAATTTCTTTCATGAGTACTTTATAGTTTTCTGAATACAGATTCTTTGCCTCTTTGGTTAGGTTTATTCCTAGATACCTTATGCTTTTGGGTGCAATTGTAAATGGGATTGACTCCTTAATTTCTCTTTCTTCTGTTTTGTTGTTGGTATATAGAAATGCAACTGATTTCTGTGCATTGATTTTATATCCTGACACTTGACTGAATTCTTGTATGAGTTCTAGCAGTTTTGGAGTGGAGTCCTTTGGATTTTCCACATAGAGTATCATATCATCTGTGAAAAGTGAGAGTTTGACTTCTTCCTTGCCAATTTGGATGCCTTTTATTTCTTTCTGTTGTCTGATTGCTGAGGCTAGGACTTCTAGTACTATGTTGAATAGCAGTGGTGATAGTGGACAGCCCTGTCGTGTGCCTCACCTTAGAGGAAAAGCTCTCAGTTTTCCTCCATTGAGAATGATATTCACTGTTGACTTTTCATAGATGGCTTTGATGATATTGAGGTATGTACCCTCTATGCCTACACAGTGAAGAGTTTTGATTAAGAAAGGGTGCTGTACTTTGTCAAATGCTTTTTCAGCATCTATTGAGAGGATCATATGGTTCTTGTTCTTTCTTTTATTAATGTCTTGTATCACATTGATTGATTTGCGAATGTTAAACCAACCTTGCATCCCAGGAATAAATCCCACTTGGTCGTGGTGAATAATCCTTTTTATGTGCTGCTGGATCCTATTGGCTAGTATTTTGTTGAGGATTTTTGCATCCATGTTCATCAAGGATATTGGTCTGTAATTCTTTTTGATGGGGCCTTTGCCTGGTTTGGGGATTAAGGTAATGCTGGCTTCATAAAATGAGTTTGGAAGTTTTCCTTCCATTTCTGTTTTTTGGAACAGTTTCAGGAGAATAGGTATTAATTCTTCTTTAAATGTTTGGTAGAATTCCCCTGGGAAGCCGTCTGGCCCTGGGCTCTTGTTCGTTGGGAGATTTTTGATGACTGCTTCAATCTCCTTACTGGTGATGGGTCTATTCAGGTCTTCAGTTTCTTCCTGGTTCAGTTTTGGTAGTTTATATTTCTCTAAGAATGCATCCATNAGGCTTTCTTTGCTGATCTTTCTCTAGCTCCTTTAGGTGTAGGGTTAGGTTGTGTACTTGAGACCTTTCTTGTTTCTTGAGAAAGGCTTGTATTGCTATATACTTTCCTCT